>JBDJHY010199829.1:0-11641 GCA_039654485.1 Withania somnifera | reverse complement strand
AGGAGTATCGTTAGCACCGTCACTAGCAACAGCAAAGCTGGCCATTCCGCTATGAGCAACCACTGTGTTCTGAGGAGCACTGAAGCTAGAAACTGGATAACTGCACATTCTGCTTTGAGCAGCCATTGTGTTCTGAGGTGCAATATTAGCAACTGGATAACTGCACATTCCGCTTTGAGCAGCCATTGTGTTCTGAGGTGCAATATTAGCAACTGGATAACTGCACATTCTGCTATGAGCAGCATTGGATAGCATTGCATGAGGAGTTGGTGCTTTCTCAGCATCAAAAATAGAAGGGATATCATTGCCTTCGTCCATGTATGCCGCGATTAATGCTTCAAGTTCACTCCCAATTCTAGTGATAGGATGAATCTGAGTTTCAGTGCTAGCAGCAGTACAAGGTTGTTTGCTGGGTAATAAGGATCTTCCAGCATCAACAAGAAACCCAGATCCATTAGCATCCTCCGGCTCTGCGATTAGGTCATCAATGCGTAATATGAACTCATCATTCTCATCAGGATTCAAACAATTTATTCCATTGACAGAAGCAGCACTATGGCGTGAGGGCCCTGTTCCAGCAACTGCTGTCACCTGCTTAGCATTGGCGCTTTCTCGCAAAAACATGCTCTCATTGCTAGTGTTTGCCACTGCTTGTGAACCTCCACAAGCAGGCCAAATCACATCTTCAGTATTTAGTACTTGGGAAGTTCCAGCAGCTTCAACACCCAGATTAGTTATATCGAGAATGCTTGCTCTTCTATTCTCTTTGTTGGTGGCTTTGAGGCGATTGAAATATTTTTGGGCATGGCTAGCCACTTGCGATGGTGTTCTTGAAATCACACAGTGCCTGGATATACTTCTCCAGTCACTTCGTCCGTATTTAGCTAATCCCCAGAGAAATGACCTATAGCAGAAAGAGAGAGAAAGAAGATATCAACAGCTTTTAAGTTAATCCAGGATTACTTAAAAGTTATACTTTCTCTCACGTCTTATAAAGCCCAGAGCTAAATATGATTCCGTAGGCATATCTAGAGTCATCTACATGCACTGTGTAACATCACAGATAACACTAATCAAAACTAACACTCAACCTCAAAATAAAATCACCATTCACTTTTTTCTTTTCCGAGAAAGATGATGGAACCTATAATCAGGGGATAAAAACTGTCATCTTTGGATATCTAAATTCAGGGGATAACAAATGTCCTCCATTAGATACGTGAGTCAATATTAGCTGAATTATCCAATTCCCACTCTTTTTCGCCTCGTTGCTATATGCACTCACTTCAACTATATGTGCTATTTTTTTTCCTGATAGCCACTTCAAGAATATGCATTGTTTATCTTCTCAAACTGAAATAGGTTGTCCTTAAAAATGATATCTGAAGTGTAATTTCTTACTCAAATAAAAAATAAATATCAAAAAAACAAGAAGAAGAATAACAAGACATATCCATAAAAGTACTTCATACCAAATACATTATCAATTCTTCAAACATATTCTTGGTTAATGGAGCTTTTAGATGTGGAAAGAAGCCTCTAGGGGGAAGATGGATGCCAACTTTGTTACAGTTGAGGAACACTAGGGTCCGATAACTTCCTGATTAGAGCCCAAGCAACAAAGAAATTTAACGAAAAAATAAGAGAGAAGAAAAAGAAACAAGCATACTAGAACATTGTTCAGACACATGTTTTTGCCCTAGTCTATTTCCATGGATCAAGTATTGCCAGCATGAAAGTGATTCTTCACGTGATCCTCAAAATTCAAGAGGTGCTAAGAAAGTATTAGCACATTGAATAAACTACCAAAAAATAGATTTTTACTTACTAATGAATTTAGTCTAGCTGGACGAAATACATGTAATCATTGTTTGTCTAGCAAAAGTTCCTCAAAATATTTCCAGCATGAGCCAGAACTGAAACCTTTATGAAGACCAAATACACCTATGGCATATATCATAGATGGAGCTGTACTCTGCTCTACAAAGAAAAGGATTAAAAACTCAAAAAGAAAAACACGAAATAAGAAGATTTTGTAGGGAAAACATTAAAACATAAAAAATGAATAGATTTCAAAAGGGACAAGCAAATAAGCATTTTCCCTTCATTGCATAGTCTTTTCAGAATCTCATCTAGATGAAATAATATTTTACTATTTATTTCTTTTTTCATTAGTTGGCTTCAGCAATGTTAAAAAATAGCGCATGGTTATAACTAACGATCAAGACATAATTATAGAAATATAATAAAAACAATTTAATTAATTAGAAGCACACCAAAGTGGTCATTGCTAAAGAGGAAATTTTGAAATTCCTTTCTAGGGAAAAGTGAAAGTCGTGCAACCAATAACAAGACATGATTAGACACATCAATTCAGATAATTAGCATCGTCCTATATGTATAGGAAACACACCTGTGTTCCTCTTCTGTCCAAGCAGCCCCTCTTCGCCGTTGTATATCTATTTTTGAAAATCTGCTTTTCTGGATGGAATGGCTTTGCATTTCTGGATAATTAGGTAATGGAACAAGTCCAGAATCGATGGCTTCCACATCTTCGAGTAATGTTTTATAGTGATTTATGATCTCATCGTGTGATTTCCCGGGAAATGCTTCTTTCATCTTCGTCAATAGATCACCACCACCCATAAAGTAGAACGCTAGTGTATCCTCAAAGATCGTATCCTCCTCCTTACTCCAGAAGGAGCTATTGCATGTCCTATCGGTGCTCATTTTCTATTAGATCTACAAGGAAAGGCTCAAGCATGAAAAGGGAAAGTTATTGAAGAGCATTCAGAAAACGGTCGAGTTCAAATAAATGACAAAAACCACTATAAATATCAGGCATCTAATCTTATTTTTGTAACCCCGACACTTGGTACATAGGAACAATGGCAGCAAGGCATGCAGTCTTTTAAATCAGTTACAATTTCGAAGTGAAGTAATGAGTGACTGGTGAAAGGAACTGCTAGGTGGCATGCCCAAAACAGCACAACCACACTATAAAAGTTCTCTAAAATACAAAAGATAAATTGATGAGGCCCATGGGTATAATAAGCAAAAAATGATCTTTCCAATAAAATTTCGATGGAGAAAGGTACCTGATAAGAACCAATAATGTAATCTAATGTAACGGTACTTCATATTTATTAGAATGGTTTCCGATCAGGTAAGGGCAGAGAAGAAATAGACAAAATATGTTCAATTAACGAGATAATGTAATGACAACTAATATTAGCATGGAGACCTATTTCTAAATGTGCTCGCATTCATCAAGCTCATATACTCACAACCGACTCCAAAATCATCGTTAATTGCTTCAACGAAAATAAGACAATCCCTCGTAGAGGAGCTTAATTTCATGTATCCTTGTGCATTTTTTTAAGAATACTTAGACAGTGTTTGGATTAACTTTTTAAAAGTAACTTATAAGCTAAAAGCTAAATGGTAGTATTTCTAACTTTTGGTTTTTTGCTTATTTTTAACATTTCGACTAAGAACAAAGTGCTTATAAACACTTTTTTATTTTACCCAAACACTCCAAAAGTGCTTAAAAGCTATTTTGGCTTAAAAATACTTAAAATAAGCCAATCCAAACAGGCTCTTAGTCTATATGAGTGGCACTTGGTCGACCAGGTCAAGGTCTTTCACATTCTTATCTAAAAAGGTAAGAGGGCGGTTCCCTCAGTTGTGGCATCCCCTTCTTGGATAGGTTCATGATCTTTTGCACAAATTGATATGAGCAAACTACAAAATCCGACTATCTGTAATGGCTCATCCCTAGTGCCTTTGATCAAACCGAAAGGCCTCTATTGATAAAAAAGAAGATTGAAACTTGATTACTACAAAATCAACTAAATGGTGCCTCGTAAGTAATCAAATATAAAGAAGCATTAAAGAGCTTATGGGAAAAAACTTTCTTTCAAAGAATAGAAAACTCAAGAGGACACAATTCCGATATTTGGCACTATGAAAATAGTAATTAAGAAGCTAAGTTATAAATAATTGCCAAAAAAATAGTGATGACTGAAATGACTAAATTGGGTACTACAAACTGCTAAGCTGTTGTGTTTCACAAGGCACAAACTAATTAACGATTAACTGGTCATAGCACTCCACATTGGTACAGGAAAGGTGAATATATATTAATAGGGTAGGAGCATTATTATAGAGTAATACCTGAACAACTTTCTCTCCTGAAAAGATAGAAATTTAACAAGACGATTGTAAGCAATATCATTTCATATCCCTTCATAATCTACCACAGAATCCAAGAGGTAAGCCAATCATTATGATATTGTCAATACATTCTCCAGTATCTTGTTATTTTATACAACTTGAAATAGCAAATGATTTCCCATTTAAATGGAAACTTTTACATATATAGGAAAGCAAAAATTCAAATTCCCCTTGTAACACAATCTAACCAACTAAAACTAAGGAACGTGCACTGATAAATTAAATCCATGACAAGAAATCAAAAGGAAAGCAATATGAAATCTTATCTTTCCTTTTTGAGAAACACTCATATCTCTACACAATAATTTATTTTTTTTTTTTGATGAAGTAAGTAGATTCATTTAAAGGGATCAAGAAGATGCAAGAGTTACAAGGATAGATCAGTTAAGCTTACAGAAATAAGGAATCTCTACACATTAAACTTTCAACAATGTGAAGTATATTAAAGAACAGTCCCTAGAAAATGCTGACACAACTTTTCTCTCCTGAAAAAGTAGAAACAAGATGAATCTCATGATATTCAAGTAGGTGAATATCACTTTGCATCTCTTTTAGGTCCTGTAAAAGAGAGGTGTAAGCCTCGAAAGCCTTTGGTGCTTCGGTAGGGCAAGGAAAAAAAAAAGAGAGTCTCTGACTTCTTTCCCTATTTTTGAATCCACCCAAAAACCAATATACAAGTCAATCATTCTCTAATCATCTGCACAAATTCTCGCATGTCTTTATTGCTTTTATACATCAGAAAATAGCAAATTACAGAACCATGACAACAAATCAAAAACATACAAAAAAAAAAAATAAAAGCCATAAAAGATCTTACTTTTCCCTTCAAAGAACCAGTCATATTTCTCTATACATAAAATTTTCATAAAGACAGCATGTTAAAGAATACTACCGAAAAATGTTTGCAGAAACTGATGATCAAAAAGCAGTCTCAATCAAGCTTCTGAGTGAATCAACTGCAGTGTATAAGCTATATTGTATACAACCAAAAGGGAGGCACACACACATATATACTATAGATTTTAGGGCAAATTAGGATTACTATTCACACTTGACATTTTCATCAGATGATAAGAACAACAAAGATCACCATAATCTGAAAACTTTAAATATTTTCTATCATAGAAATAACAAGTCAAGTCTTAATTGTATTACCTAATTTGCCAAAGCTCGGCAAGTTAGATCCTTTTTCTGCCCGTTTTCGTCGAATTGAATTGTGAAAACACCGTCATATTTTGAAACCGAGAGCACTTCCAACAACCACAACATACCCAGCATAATCCCACAAGAAAAAATTGAAAGCACTTTCATCTTCCATTTTGGAAGCCCTTTAGGGTTCTGCATATTGAAAAACATTCTCTGCGTGTGGAAATAAAAGATCTTTATGGTTTTTCCCATTGAGTGTGGAGAGAGAGATGAAGAGGAACCGATGAAAACGAAGAGCTTTGAAGCTTCCGTTTTCAATTGAACGGAACTGATATTGTACTCAGTGAGAGAGGAGTTCGTTTTATGCTTCTTGCTTGGATGGTTGTTACTTATTGCTTATGTACTGTTGATTTGTGTTAGATGGAGTGGAGGGTTGATATATTTTTTTTTTTTTATAATAGAAAGTTATAGATGGCTTGAATGTCGGGGCAAATGCTGGATTCTTTGCACGTTTGCGGAGTTACTTACAAATCATTTATTAATAGAATTTAAATAAATTTATATGGGCGGAAATTTTAAGGTGGTTCCTTTATCGGTTATACTATTTCTTGTTAGAAGCTAAGTGTTATTAATTAAATACTTTTAATGTTTAGAAAATGTATGTTGTGGGCATAAAGACGTTGAGATGGATATGCAAATATACTAGAAGCGACGAAATTAAAAATGAAAATATTCATCAAAAAATGGAGTAGAAGTGAGACTAAAATTGTTTGATATATGAAAATGTGTAGGTGGCATAGAAGTGACACTAAGATACTTTGATATATGAAGATGAGATACAAATACCAAGTAAAAAGATGCGAAAGATTCAATATAGAAGGTACGAGAAGAGGTAGGTAAAGATCAAATAAATATGAAGATCGGTGATTCAACAAGATGTGGCGCAATTTCAGATTATCGAAAATTTGATCGTATTAGGATAAGATATTAGTAGGTAGCAGATGTTATTTTGTTTTTTGAGACCCTAATTTAATTGAGTTCTTGTTGATTGTTATATTTTTTTACTATCGCACTAGTTTATTATTTCAAAGTCCAAAACAAAATTATAAATAATATCTAAATGGTTGCGGAAGAAAAAGAATAGTTATATTAATTAATACCCGTTGACGACTCACGAGAACACGCAAACAAAATTAGCTTAGTAGCATTTGATTCTTTAGCTTGAATGAAAAAGATTGCAGAAACCAAGAGTTGTTCGCTAGAACTCGAAAACAAATGCCTACTTATTTATTTGAAATCTTCAACCAAAAGTCAATTTAGTCCGTAAAAACAGTTTGAAGATCGACAAAACCCTGCTGCCTAATACAGAACAGGAATAGACAAAGAAGAAATATTGAAAACTCCAAAGGAACTAAAATACAGCTGAACTCCAGATTAATATGTACACAATATAAACCATTCTGCTATACACTATTAACCACATTCTAGTCTAAATGGAGTAAGTCTTCAAAAACCCAAGCGCTCTATCAATATTAGCAGACTATCTAGTTGTGACCAACTAATATCAACGTTAGCAGCCTCTTTTTCAGCATTTCAAGAACATCTGATCCGTGAACAGGTCACCAAATCAAAGAGGCCTTCGTCATCCATGGTAGTGTTTAAATTGGGCCATTCTCCGCCACCAAAGTTAAATGAGGGGGCAACGGGAGGTAATTGAGCATGAGCAGCCACCCTCTTCCGAGCTGCATTGGTAGCACCGAAGCTAGCAACTGCAAAACTGGTTATTCCACTATGAGCAACCACGGTGCATTGTTAGCACCAATGCTGGCAACTGCAAAACTTGTCATTCCGCTACGAGGAGCCTAGGTGTTCTGAGGTGCATTGTTAGCACCGACGCTAGCAACTGCATAGCTGGTCATTCCTCTATGAGCAGCCACAGTGTTCTGTGGTGCTAACAAAGCTAGCAACTGGATAACTGCACATTCCGCTATGAGCAGCATTGGATACCATTGCATGAGAAGTTGGTGCTTTCGCAGAATCAAAAATAGAAATGATATCATTGCCTTCGTCCATGTATGCCGCTATTAATGCTTCAAGTTCACTCCTAATTCTAGTGATAGGATGACTGAGTTTTAGCGCTAGCTGCAGCACATGGTTGTTTGCTGGGTAATAGGGATTTTCCAGCATCAACAAATAACCCAGATCCATTAGGGTCCTCAGGCTCCACGATTAGGTCACCAATGCGTAATATGACTCATCATTTTCGTCAGGATACAAACAATTCATTCCATTGACAAATGCAGCACTATGGCGTGAGGACCCTCCTCCAGCAACTGCTGTCACCTGCTCAGAAGTGGTGCTTTCTCGAAAAAACATGCTCTCGTTGCTCGCGCTTGCCACTGCTTGTGAACCTCCACAAGCAGGCCAAATCATGTTCTCAGTATTTCGTACTTGGGAATATCCAGCAGCTTCAGCACCCAGATAAGTTATATCGTGAATGCTTGCTCTTCTATTCTCTTTGTTGGAGGCTTTGCGGCGATTGAAATACTTTTGGGCATGGCAAGCCACTTGAGTTGGTGTTCTTGAAACACACAGTGCCTGGATATACTTCTCCTGTCACTTCGTCTGTATTTAGCTAATCCCCGAAGAAATGACCTATAGCAGAAAGAGAGAGAAAGAAGCTGTCAACAGCTTTGAAGTTAATCCAGGAAACAATATCGCAGGACATCATTTACTTAAAAAGTTCTACTTTTTTTGAATCAGCTAACCACGCACTACATCTTAAAAAGCTGAGAGTCAAATATGATTCCATAATCATAGCTTCTGCCATCTGCATGCACTGTGCAACATCACAGATATCACTAATCAAAACTAACACCCAGCCCCAAAATAAAATCACCATCCATTTGTTTCTTTTCAGAGAAAGATGATGGAACCTAATCAGGGGGAAAAAACTGTAATCTTTGGATACCTAAGATCAGGTGATACCAAATGTCCTCCTTTGGATATGTGACTCCAATTTCGCTGAATTGTCCATTGCCCACTCTTTTTTGCTTCATTGCTAGATGCACTCGCTTCAACTATATGTGCTATTCTTTATTTTATTTTTTGATAGCCACTTCAACTATATGTGCTGTTTATCTTCTCAAATTGAAATAGGCTGTCCTTAAAAATGATATCTAAAATGTAATTTCTTACTCAAATAAAAAGTAATAAATATGAAGGGAAAAAAAGAAGAAAAATAACAAGACATATCCATGAAAGTATATACCAAATACATTATCAATATTTTCAAACATATTCTTGGTTAATGGAGCTTTTAGATATTGAAAGAAGCCTCTGGGGAGGAAAACTAGGGTCCAATCAATTTTTGATATAAGCCCAAGCAACAAAGAAAATTTGACATACAAAAAAAAAGAGAAAAAAAAAAAGCATACTAGAACATTGTTCCGAGACATAGTTTCTCCCTAGTCTATTTCCATGGATCAAGTATTGCCAGCATGAAAGTGATTCGCAAAATTCAAGAGGTGTAAGAAAGTATTAGCACATTGAATAGACTACCAAAAAAAAGATTTTTATTTACTAATGAATTTAGTCTAGCCGAAGGAAATACATGTAATCACTGTTTGTCTAGCAACAAGTTCCTAAAAATATTTCCAGCATGAGCCAGAACTAAACCTTTATGAAAGACCAAATACACCTATGGCATATATGGAGCTGTACTCTGCTCTACAAAGAAAATGGTTAAAAAACTCAAAAAGAAAAACACTAAACAAGAAAATTTCTTAGGAAAAACATTAAAACATAAAAATGAACAGATTTCAAAAGAGACAAGCAAATAACCCCTTTCCCTTCATTGCATAGTCTTTTCAGAATCTCATCCAGATGAAATAATATTTCACTATTTATTTCTTTTTCCAATTAGTGGGTTTCACCAATGTTGCATGGTTCTAATTAATGATCAAGACATAATTATAAAAATATAATAAAATCAATTTAAAGAATTAGAAGCACATCAAAAGGAACTGCATAACTAAAACAGAAAAACCACACAATCAAAGTTGTCTAAATTAGAAAAGATAAATTGACGAGGCCCAGGGCACAATAAACAAAAATGACGTTTCCAATAAAATTTCGGTGGAAAAGGTACCTGATAATAGCCAATAATGTAATCTAATAAACCAGTACTTCATATTTATAAGAATGGTGACAAAGAAGAAATAGACGAAAGATGTTCAATTAAGGAGATAAGAGTAATGAGAAGTTAGAACGGAGAGCTATTTCTGACTTTCCCAAATAATGAGCACAGGTTGACAAGATAACTTGACCAGTAGCATATATCAGACAAACACACAAATACTTACGGATCATATTAAGTAAACATCTATGTCCTTTGCTTTTTCTATTGGATCGAAGGTTTTATAATAAGAAAGAAGAGTACAGAGAAGAAAAACTATTTGTCTCAATATAATAAAAAATAACATCAACAAAGTATATATTTCTGTTCTCGTTAGTGACGCATAAAAAAAGATCTATGGCCTCGTACCACATAAAGGGAAAAAAGAAAAAACTGCCAATCCAACATATGTTATCAAAAGAAATCGATCCTCAACGTTTTTAGGTCGAAATTCACACCAAATACAACTTAACACAACCTACACAACACTACTCAGTAGAACCTTGCCATTAGCTTTACAACCAAACCCCCATTTTCAACAATCAACAACTCATTATGTGATAATGGAAGGTGAAAAGATTCTTCAAGTAATTCAAGGTACAAATATAATGGGTCCATCATTATTTTATACATGATGCATCAAGTCGTTCGACAATTTCAGTCACAAATATGCAGTAACGACAAGCATATTATGAATTTATGATGAATGCTAATTATATTGCTTAGTTTCAAATATAGCCTTGACCCAAAAATTGAAAAATGCTAAAAAAAAAAATAATCAGAAACTCAGAGTAGTGGATTACCCAAGCTCTATAAATGCACCGGTTCCTTTGTGTGAAACTATGGTAAGTGAAGGTGTTAAAAGGTGACTGGGTCGACCTAATACTATATGGAAGGAACTGCTTTCAAAAGACGTGCAATTGCTTGATATTAATAGAGACTTAGCTAAAGATAGAGCAAAATAAAAGAAAAAGAACCATCTAGGTAGTAGCTACTAGTTGATCATAGGTTTTAGACTTGGATGAAACGTTTATTATTAATAGTATTATTTATTATCTATATATATTTTTAATGCATTTTTTATTTTTAATTTATTTATTATGATGATGATATGATATAAGATAAAATGACAAAATGAGGATTAATATAGCTGAACTTAATTTATTTGGGATTAAGGCGTGATTGTTGTTTTTATTGTTGTATATATGCACTCATGCACCCTCTACACTTACGCTCCACGTCAGCTATTGTCCTTTCTAGTTTTGTCTATTAACCATTCTTCCAAAAGAAAAGTAAATGCTTATATAAATGAGATGCTAAGTTTTCTTTCCTATTGTAAAAATTCTACAGATATGTAACTATCTAGATCAAGGATCACATTATGCCACCTATTACAATCCAAAGCCTCAATACCAAATGCTAAAGGTCCATTGCATGGTTAGAAAATCTTTTATGTAATCCTTGATTTAATAATAATGTATCAAGCTCTCTAAAAAAGACAATTTTGGGTTTCCATGTTTACTACTCCCTTATCGGTGCCCAGGGAGAGTAGGAAGAGATGGAATGATCACACATGTTCATTATCATTCCTTCACTACAACTGTAACCTCATAAATTGAATTTTGAAGCAAGAAAAATTAAAAAATTGGATATCTCAAAGGTACAATTAGCACCAAAAGGCTTTTATTCATGCAATGTGAGTGGCAATATAAAACACTACTTAACCAAAAATATAATCAATTAGAGATGGCGATATTACTGGTATAAATTGAATCCTAATTGTTAAGTGTTGCACGTTGGTTGAGAGATGTTGGGTAATTCTCACGTAACGGGCTAGTTTTGGGTTGAGTCAGGACTAAGGGTGGCCAACCAGACCGGGACGACCGGTACAGTCCCGGTACCGGGACGGGACGGGATTTCCGTCCAGGTTCGTCCCGTCCCGGTCCGGTACAATTTAATAAAAAAAAAAATAAAAAAAATAGCCGTTTTCCACCCCCCAGCCCCCCTACCCCTAAAAAAAATTTCCCTATAAATACTACATTATTTTATTCAATTTTCATCAAATTCTCTCTACTACTCTAA
>JBDJHY010199818.1:0-11642 GCA_039654485.1 Withania somnifera | reverse complement strand
GTGTCGGAGTGGAATTCATACACTTATATCAGTTCCAAAATGGTGATTTTAGGATAGTAAGAGTATTAGTTTAATTCTCGGAGTATCCTGTGTAATTTTGAGTAACTCGGTGCATTAGTGTGAATTCGGTCTTTCTTTGTTTTAGGGGTCATTTTGCTCAAACGACTTCGGTTGGTTAATATTTCGATCCCATTAAGTATGCAATGTATTTCTCATGCAAGATGAATATTTAGTTTTCCAAAATTGGACTTCATTTCACTTCCAAACCCCTTGTTGAAATTCTTAAAATGGTTATTTTGCTAGTGCTGGTGCAAATCGATTTATCGGTCATTTTGCTGATATATTGGTGACCGATAAATCGGTCAATATACTGATAAATCAATACCTTCCAGTAGGGGCCCATGTTCAGAGGATGCCAATTTATCTACAAATTGTTTGATAAATCGGTATCTATAAGGGTGTTTCAAATTCAGGGAATGCTGATTTATCAGATCTTTTTCGATAAATCGGCTTCTGCATCTTTTCCAAACTACAGGGAAATTCTGATTTATTGGCACTATTGACTGATAAATCGGTTATCGCCCCTTAACCATATTCTACCCTGTTTTTTTCATTATTTCTTCAGTCTTCTCTCTCGTTTTCCTCTTAAATTGGTGTGATTTATTCTTGAAACATCCCCAAACTTCATGGAAAAGTTTCTTGAAGATTCCCTACTTCTTCCCCACTCCTGGTAAATATTTTTCTCCGTTAAATTTCATAAATATGAGGGTTTTCCTCCATTGATGCCCTAGTTGTAAACCATGAATTCTTCGATTATCGTAGGTATTATTGGGTAAATCATTTATCTTTGGGTTTATTTTACTCCGTAGTTATCGTTGCTTCTTCGAATTCCATATTTTAGTTCATAAAAGCTCGAATATTTAACCTATTTCTATCCAATTGTCTCTGGGCTGTTTGAGGCCTTTCCCATGCCCAAATCATGATCTTCCTAGTGACACTGGGAACCCCGTACGAAGTTTATTGTTGGTTTCGGCTAGCAGGGCCTGCGGGTCCATTTAGGTCCAGTTTTCAGCCCAGTCTAGGACTTACTTTAAATTATACTGTTCTACTCGTATTGATTCCTAGATTATTATTTCATAAGTTTTAGAGCCGTTTGACACTATTTTCTATCAGTCCGGGTTGACATTTGGATTTGAATCACATTATTTATCGGACGATAGGTAGGATCCGTAGGGCTATCTTTGGGTATATAACTTTGATAATTGTACTAATAGAATATGTGGGATAGGTTTCTAGATTGTTACAGTGTACTTTGACCACTTCTTGGTTCCATCCCCCCATTTTTTATCTATGTTAGCGTTCGATGTAATACAGCACCTGACTTAGAATTAGCCATGTGATGGCTTTAGGGTGACTTTGGAAGTAGTAAAACACTGATGCATAGGTTGATTTTGGGTTTTTCCCTTTGGTTTGGATTGTTGTATTATGCTGCTAGCTGTAGCTTAGTTTCTCCCGTGCAAGGCATAGGTTGGATATAAATATAGATGTATTGATGTGTTGCGCACTCATTCTACGAGAGGTTGAGCCACATGCTCTGTTTTAAGAGTGCATAAGGGTTGGGGCCTGTATCACCACTTGAATTTGATGCCATGGAGGCTAGATACTGATAATAAGGATAATAATGGATAATGACATAACATATGATAACTTGGAATATTCTGATAATAATATAAATTAAAGGACCTTTTTACTATTTTAGACTCGGTAGTGTACCGAGCATCCGATATTACTATTTTCACTTATTTTAGTCAAGACTTCACACCCTGACACTAAGAAATATCATTTGACTAATTAATGTTGGGACTTGAGTCCGACTTTGTTTGGCAGAGAGTAAAGCCACTTACACCCGTGTCCGTTGTCGTACGGTATTGAGTATAACTTTTCGACATTTATCACACCTATTGGCTTAAAGACTTTGATGATAGGTGTTCTATTGAGGACGTTGGTGATATCACTATATTTAGGCGTTGGATGCCATGACTTGCTAAGATTATGGCTTGATGATACTATTGTTATGAGGCATTGAATACTAGATCGTGAGACCTTTTAGGCTATGTGACTAGGGGATGTGACATTATGATGATGTTAGAGATTGTACGTGGTGCGCATCCTCAATTGACCTTTCCTATGGGCTACGATGATCAAATGAGGAGTATAGGACAAAGCAAGGATATGTGTGAAATAGGATTAGCCTTCCAAGGATCCTTCCTGCTGGGCCTACGGGTACCACCGGAGGAATGTACATAGGACTAATTGCTTCATGGTGTGTATTTACTCTTCTGCACTTGTTTTTTTCAGTATACCCCTGGTCATATGTGGAGGCCTAGAGGTGAGTGTGCTTTCTGTGTATTAATTTACTTATTATATTACAATTATTATTGCTAATTTATCAGTACTGTATATATGTGAGACTGCCTTTCTATGTGGGATATTTGTGCAAGATATCATTTGACTATTCATTCCATTCATGCTTGAGGTTAACGGTATACCGTCCATGTTCTCACCTTGTCTACTTATCTATTTCCTTTATTACTTACTGTTTGTTGTTTATATATATCGTTGCAAGGATTCTGGGTACATTATCTTGTTTTCCCTGAGATCCTATTCCAAAGTTTTAGCTAGCGAAGACATGTCTATCTATTTACTTGATTCTCATCTGAGTAGCTAGCTTCCATCTTGTACTATTTGCTTCTGTGACCTTACTTTTTTGCATTCCATTATTTACTGCTTTTATTATTGTTATGTTCCTAGTGGTCCATCAAAACCTACTCGGTATGGGTTGCTTCAGCGACTTAAACTCATTCTACACTTGTTCATATGGTGCAGATCCAAGTCCTAGTGTTCGACGTTCATTTACTAATTTCCGTTCATGCTTACTTGATGTTTCTTTCAGAGATATAAGGTGATTTTGACGTCCAAATATCCTTGATCTCTCTTCGAATAGGACTTGTCTCTTTTGTACTTTCAGAGACATACTTATAACATACTGTTTCTTATACTCTGTACTTAGAGGCTCTATTTATTTTCGTTGACACCAGGTTTTGGGAGTTTATTGATTCTGTTATTATATTCTGATATTTTGTGATATCCCTTTTTGGTTAGACCTTGTTATTGTACTTATGCATTCCGCGATTGTTGATGGTATCCATCCCCTCTGGGCTACAAGGTTGGTTCTCCTACTGGTTGGATAGTAGGTGCCATTATGATTCAAGAAATCGGGTCATGACATGAAAGTTCGGTGATCTAAGGATTCATTGGGCACAAAGTTTTTTGATTGCAGCTAGGGCACTCAAGGCTCCACTCTCCCCCCTGATTTCTCTCCTCTTAGTCACTTCGTCCCTCTCCTTTCAGTCGAGTCATTTCATCACTACTTTATTTAGATTGTTGGGATATATGAAGAAGCACGGGTTTGGAACATTATTAACTCTAATTAATTTACAGTTGACAAGTTACAGGTACGTTATAGATATTTAATTCATTTGTCTTTCTGAACTAATGATTGGTCAATTGTAGACCTCCAATTCATTTGTCTTTCTTGTCAAATATAGGAGACAAACATGTCACACCCCAAGTATACTCCCTGGACAAGAGATGGTACTTGGAACCACAAGTGGCCCCAAGCATACCCTTAGCTTGGAATGCAAAACAAAACTTGAACTGAAAAGTAATGCGGAAGCTTAAACATGGCTAAACTTCGTCATGAATTAAAAGATAAAAAATAAACTTTATTATTGGATAAACAAAGTTTTTTAAAAATAACCACAACTAGCTGACTGACTATTTACGAAGCCTCTACTAATGACTAACGTGTTCCTAGGATAAGCCCCATCTAACTCTAAAACACTATAAAATGGAATTAAACATAAGTCTAAAATACACAAACTAAATAACTCAAAGTTCTCAAATGAATAAGGACTCACCATATGACTTCTGGAGATGAAGGTTCGTCTATCCGAATCATGGAAAGAAATACCTGAACCTATTTTATAAAATAATGTAGCATAAAAAAGTTTACAATTAGTACTTTGAATGTACTGAGTATTTGATCTATGAAATAAATCATGCTATAGTAAAAATTATGCTTTAAAACTAGTTTAATGAAAATAAAAAATTTCACAGATAATAGATTAAACTTGAAGTGTAATGACCTAAATTACATAAGCATAGCCTAAAAAACATAAAAAATAATCAGAAAGCTGTAAGATATCATAAACTCTTTGAATCTAGTGGGTCATGCACTTTTGAACTATATAAATCATGAAAATTGTGGTTGGAATTTCTTCTAACCGACACACATCATGTGAGCTCATTAAGTCCAACATAATAACCCTTCTTTGGGAGAGGTACTCAATACCTTGCTATAATAAGGAGGCTAGATAGTCATAATGATCGATCCGTAAATAGCCTCTTGGCTAAGGCCACTCGATTTATATCCTATACTGGCAACATAGTTTTGGGATTACGGTGTCACGCCGTAGGTTGAGTAACACTATTACCATTCCATTCGATGCTAAATAATTTTTCCAAAAATATTCATATGTTGTTGCTCATAACATAATGGTAACATTTCTAGATACTAAAATCTATAAAGTTCATCATGAGCTCCATAAATTATAATAACATGTTGTAGTTTCATATCTAAGCTCCACTAGTCATAAAAATCATGAGAAATCACAGTTCATAAAGTAAATTCTTTCTAAAATTGTTTCCATAATTCCAGTTCATCAATTTTATGCATGTACTGTGGAAACATAAGAAAATTTTATGCATGTACTGTGGAAACATAAAAAATTGATGCAAAAACCCATAAAACATACATTTTTATGAGTGTAAATATCTTGAAAATTTAGTATTTAGAAAAATCTAGCAAGAGCTATAAAATTAGGTATGAACCCTAGATAATAAATAAAAATTATAGCTTAAAAACTAAACTTTTGGGGTATGAGGGTGGAAGGAAATCCTCATTGAATACTCACATACCCTATTGTCATATTTTTGCGCAAGAATTTAGGTGGAGACTTGAGTTCTTGAACTTTGAAGGAAGAATTGAGGAGGAAAACTTTAGTCTTAAAACCTTGGAGCTTTTAACTTGAGAGAAACTTTTATGGAGTTCTAAGAGTGGAAGAACCTACAGGAATTTATCACGACCCAAAATCCCAATGTCGTGATGGAACCCACCATGACTAACCTAGACATGTGAGCTTGATAAATTCTATAAGGTAAATGTAAAAAACAATGAATAAGCAAAAAGGAAAGAAGGTATAATATAATATTCATCTATAAAACCAACCAAGAACCGATGTCACAGAGTATAAGACTCTAATATAAGGAATACATAACTGAAAAGAGATATCTCGGATCCTTAAGTAGGATTGGATACATAAATAAAAGAGTTTGGGCATCTTCTAGATGATAATAACTACCTCAACTCTCCAAATCATGAGCCTCGGACCTGATCAAAAGGTATATGATCAAACTACACCAGACTCTGCATCTACACACATGTAGAAAAGAAAAGGGGGTGAGTACCAAATAAATAATGGGTACTCAGCAGGTATCCTTGGCTTGGCACTAAAACAAAACAATAAAAAATACCACTCCAATCATCCCAACCATAATCCTCCAGACTTTGAGCTATGAATCAGTACAATGCAATTAGTTATTAGTGAAAGTAAACAATATATACAGAGCATAGGGCCAATGATAATAATAAAATTTACAATAGAACCAATAATGAATCTAAAAAACCAAGATATCCACTACATATGAATGCAAGATCATATGGTTACATCATCAATAAAATATTACCAATCAATTCCACTGATAATACTCAACCCATAACAAGTGTGTAATATGATCCTTAGCTCATTTGGAGGAGGCCTCCCTCTTGAGTATATTTCAAAAATCATGGGAATAAACCTAACTTACTATGCCAAGGCCTCATAGATGGAGTCTATAGAACCTCAATTACTCTTTATTCTACAAGGTTACCGGCAGTAGGAAGCGTATATCCAATGCAACCGAGAAATAAACTTGTGGAAGGGCATTAATAAGAATAGGGATCAATCTAACAATATCAATCTCAGTGATCTCATAATACCATTTTCATCAAGATTCATTGATTCTTTCTTAATCTGCCATCAAGAAAGCTTTTGTTGCTATTTTTAAGTGACCTTTCATTACAATCTCAAGAGCATATAACTTACCTAGCCATCTTGGACTTACAACACCTTTCATATTCATATAGTAAATAATGTCGAACAATATTATAACCATATATAAGAAGGCACCGTAAACACATATGCTCACAAAGTAGAGAGGCAAAATGAGCAATGAGTCCATAAATGTGAGACATAACAATTATAAGATGAAATACATATAATTACACTTAATATCATAACATTACTATAGAAATGTCATCCATTTGTTTACATCATCATTACCTCACATCATAGTAATGTCGATAGAGTAATAGAACTTTCCCAGACATTTATAATTCATGGTCTAATTAGACAACATCTTGCTTCTAACATAGGAGTTGTGAAGAGTCAATTCAACAAAAAGTGGAGTAGAGGAATGGTAAACTCATTAGGCTAGTAGATTTATAAAGCACTTGAGAATCGCTAACCGCACATGCGTGTCCTCCTGTATACGACTCAAGTGGTGAAGGCCCTTGCCCTTCAGTTTGAAATTAAGTGGTTTTACACTAAAAAGCAACAAACAGAACTTGAACTTGAAGAAGTCATGACCTAGCCTAGTTAGTGGAGCCTAGGTTCGATGGTCAGTGTTCCTTAACGGATGGGGGGTTCTATTCAGTCTATCCAGCATCTTGTGTCTTCCCATAAGGAGTATGAGTAGAGCTTCTCTTCCTTATTCTTAATCCTACTTCTTATTTTGAGGTTACCGCTAAGCAACATTTTCTAATGATGGTGAAGAATATTCTCCCACAATGCCTTCCATGCTTGATGAAGAGGTGAGATGCTTTTCAAATGTCAGTAGCGGAACATTCTGTCAATCAGGGAATGTTTTTGGTGACAAGACCTGGAGACACCAGTAGTTGTGGAGCATAGATGACCATTTTGTCAGTATTGAATTCCAACTTTTCGCTCCTCTCCTTTTGGTCGAGTTACTTTGTTCCTTTTCTTACATTCAAGTGGTTTTATCAGCCCCACCCATTCCATTATGGAATTTTCTTCTTGATCACCAGATATTTATAACATAGTCACACCAAAAGAAAGATGAAGGGGATGCCACAATATTTTTTTTCGCTTGTTATCTTGAAACCTCTTTGCTTACGGTTCACAATGACTATACATTACAATTTTGGATTGGCGAAGTGATCTTTCGCTTCCTTACCTTCAAGGCTTTTTCAACATTTTTATGGTACGGTATGGCATCATACAATTTCTAAATTTTACCTATAATGATAAAGATGTCATCATGTCTCCATGGGTCACTAAGAATAGGAGGGCTGGGTTCCCACAAATTGAATGAAAATTGGGTCCATGTAAATGATCAATACCTCACAAACAACAATGATCCTTCCCCATTTGTAAAAGATTTTGTGGACTGTGGAGGCATCTCTTGTTGATGAGTTAAGAGCTAACGAAAGTTCCTAATCCTCATCCCTTACTTTCATATCATCAACATTTACATTATCATAACAATGAAAGTATGGTCCTCATCCCTTGCTTTCATATCAACAATAATTATATGTCATAGTAATGCCGGTTAATCTTGGACCCTTGCTTTCACATCATCAACATTTACACATTATAGCAATTTCCATATGGACCTCGGCCCTTTCTTACACATTATCAATATTTGCATGACAAATACAATGCCAAGAGATAATAACAATTAGGCTTTTGGAATTAGAAAAATATGGCATGACATAGGTAATTAAACCAACAAGCCCCCAAATGGGAAATTATTGAAACACGACATCACAATAATTCAACCAAGGCCTCTCATTGGCTCAGTCCTGAGTAAGGAACAAATGAAATACAATATAACATAATTATGGCTCCACAACACCATGTCAATTCTTACTCAGTAGAGATAGAAAAGTAATTAAACATTTACCTATTTTTATTTCTTGATTTTAACCCTACATGCTTGACTCTAGTTCCCAGGTGAACACCTATCACTACACCATATGGATCCCCCCAACTAATCCCTATTACTCCCTATTTAAAGTAAGCAATACAAAAAAAGGACTCTACATAGCTTTGAGATAGGATCAAGCCTATACGTTCCTTAGATAAAGAAAATCCAATCAAGTAGGTGATTTTCCCTTACGCCTAGCATCCATCCCTGTAATATATGCTCAAATTGAGATAAGGATAAGAAAATATAAACTTGATACCCATATAAATATGCCTATGGCTGGGGTTTAAAATACAGGCCAAAACGGGCCTACGGTTCCGCAAACTTGAAGCTTCAAAAAAAAGGTACCAAAATATTCCCCACATCGTAGAAAACTCATATCTAAAATTTAGAGCTAAAATGGGAAAGAAATAGGCCAGCATCGAAGATTTAAATTGAAGAATCCACTTGAGAATTTTTGGATGAAATTTGAAGAAACTAGAGTGGAAACTTACCAATAATAAAAGGATAATAGAAGAAATGTTTTTCCAACATCACCCAACATCACATGTAAATACCCAAGGATTTACAATAAAGTATCTCCTAGTTTAAAAGTGGTAAAAATCATAAAAGGGCTGAAATTTCAAAATCAAGGTCTATTTATATTTACAAGGGCATCGCATCTGCAATAAAGGGTTGCAGGTCCAGATTTTCACTAGCAGGTGCGTTGCAGGTATGGATGTCCTCTTATAGGTGCAAAGCACCTGGACTGGGGCTTCTATCATAGGTGTGACTGAAAGTTTGCATGTGCAAGCTCGTTCTTGTGTCCCCAGCTTCACAGGTGTGACATGCACCAAAAGCTAGCCCCAGGAACATTCCAACTACAAAAACCATTCCAAACAATGGCTCAAAATGCATTTCAAAACCGATGAACATAACCCATATATGATACCCCACTAACTTCGATGTTTTTAGACCCAATGGGACCACCAAAATGCGAATCCAAGGTCTACTTGACCCGATAACTGCAAGTCTACTAAAAATTGAAACTTTACTCAAAAAGGAAAATTTTCCCTAGAAACTTTTGAAAAATATTTTTAACCTTTTCTTAGCCCAAAAATGAACTCCTGAACCCAATAGAATCGACTGAACTCGAATACGAGCATCCAAAGATCAAATGTTGACCAAAGTCGAACTTTGACTTTAAAACTCAATTTATCCCATCAAATAATCTAAAATCAACATGAATGGTCTAAAATTAAAAATGAGGCCCCCAGATTAATTTCGACATTTCAGAGCTAGTAGAGCTCAAGAAATTTCATTTCGAGACTCGAAATGCCAAATGAAGTCTAAATCCACCTATTACAATACAAAGGCTTCCAAAAATTGAAACAAATTCTCAAAGATCACAACTCTTAGCTCCTTTTACAAAACCAACCCCACAAACTGAATAACTATGACTCGAGGCAACTCCTGGAAAGGGTAAATGATAATTTTATGAAAATCAACATAAATGACCTTTGGGGTCATTACATTATCCACCACTAAGAACCATGTTCATCATCGAATATAAAGATATCAAAAGTACCTAAAGCCTTAAACTGTTGGGGATATCTGGCACACATATCAGGCTCAATCTCCTACGTAGCCTTTGAAATTGGGTGATGATTCCACTGTACCTTACCAAAGTAATTTCCTTAATCCTTAAATTTCTAACCTGCCTGTACAAGCTCCTCCTCATAGGTCAAGTCCGAATATAATATCAAAGACTCATAATGAATAACATGAGAATCGTCAAGTATATACTTTTGAAGCATATAAACATAAAAGATAAGGTGTACCATTGACAGGCTAGGTGGAAAAGCTAACTCGTAAGCTATCTCTCCAACTTGACTCAGAATTCAAGAATGACTAATAAACTTAGGGCTAAGATTTCACGTCTTCCCGGATCTCATACACACTTCATGGGTGACACCTTAGGCATAACATGATCACCCTCCATAAACTCTAAGGGATGAACTCATCTATGACATAACTCTTTTTTCTGCTATGGGTTATCAATAATTGGATCTGAATAACTTACACCTACTCTATAACATCATGAAGAATATCTGTATCAAGGTCCCTCACCCCAAATGCATTAAACCAACTGATCGAAGATATACATCTCTAATTATTTAATGTCTCAAAGAGTGCCATATAGATACTGGAGTAATCAATGTTGTTATAAGAAAATTTCCCTAACGATAATTTCTTATCCTAATGATCCCTAAATTCTATGGTTCAAGCCCGTAGTATATCCTCCATAACCTGAATAGTTCACTTAGACTTGCTATTATTATGAGGGTGAAAGGCCGTGCTCATATCTAACTGGGTGCCCAAGCCATGCTTCAAAGCTCTCCAAAAATTCAAAGTGAACAGTGATTTATGGTCAGAGATGATAGAAACAAGGATACCATGTAATGGGACAATACAATTGGGTTAAATCTCCTAGCTTTTCAGCCATATAATTAACAATGGGTTGAGTGAAATGGGTAGATTTAGTCAAGTGACCCATATTAATCCAAATAAAATCAAATCTACCAACAGTCCTAGGTAATCCCATAAAAAAATCCATAGTAATCCTCTCCTACTTCCACAAGGGAACGGGTATCCTTTGAGCTACCTGGACTGTGATGCTTAAACTTAACTCTCTGACAGTTTAAACATCTATCCATAAACTCCTTTATATCTCTCTTCATGACACACCTCTATTAGTGCTAGCTCAAATCAGGATACATATTTTCCCTCCAGGATGGACAGAATACCTCAAACTATATGTCTGCCGCATAATTAAGCTAGTCAAATCACCAACCTTTGGCATACATGGTTGCCTCTCCCCTCAACATCTTATATCTGGTAACGCATGAATTTTCATCTATAAATTTCTTTTACTTATTATTATCCATGAGGGCATAACAAGACTCAATAAAGGTAAGGACACCATTATCTAAAATCTGCAAGCAAATCAAACCGTTCACCAAACTCTAAGCCTTTCTTGGCAAAGGTTGCATCTCTGCTCGAATCAATCTAAGTCCACCTATATTAGTTGATTTCCCACTCAAAATGTCATCTACTATATTGGACTTACTCGGGTGGTATGAGTAGTTATCTCATAATGCTTTAGCAACTCAATCCACCATCTCTGCCTCAAGTTCAGATCCCTCTGACTAAAGATGTACTGAAGACTCCAGTGGTCAGTGAACATCTTACAATAAACCCCATAAAAGTAGTGATTCTATAACATCAATACAAAAACCACGACTGCCAACTCAAGATCATGCATAGGGTAGTTTTTCTCATGTGTTTTCAACTATCTAGAGGCATAAGCAATAACATTAATGATTTGCATCAATACTCAACCCAAACCAACTCCAGAAGTCACTACAAGAAAAATGGCCTTTAGTGACCAAAAATTCAGTGACCAAATAAAAATTGGTCACTAAATAGTGCCT
>JBDJHY010199807.1:0-11642 GCA_039654485.1 Withania somnifera | reverse complement strand
TTCAAGTCATTCATTGATTGAATAGAAATATAGTCTTCTCTAGATTAATTGTCCATTAGTTAATTTTATCATTCTTAATTTAATTACATTCTCTATTATATCTCTTCAAACTCTCCACTTAAATAATAATTAAAATTAGTTTAATCCAATTAAACAGTTAATACAAGTCCTTATGGGTTTGACATCCGGCTCGCAAGAGCCACTATATTACTTGTACAATCGCGTACACTTGCGTGTGCGTTTTGACGCAACACCCATCTATTAAGGCCAGGCTATGGCAAGATTTGCAGAAAACAATGACTAAAAAAGAAGGGGGTGAACCCTTTTATATAGACTACTTAGGCTTCTGAGGAAACCTTTCTAGGGCGAAGCCCTGGACGCAGGAGCGATGGTTCAGGGGCAGCCCACGGGTTGCTGGGGCTGTCTAAAATCTACAATGAAACTTAGAAAAATAATAATTCTCTGAGTGGCCTAAAAAAAGCATCTTGTGTCCAGTTATAGCAAACCAAGAGGTATTTTGGGTGGAAAACACACTACGGACACAACAAGTTGCTGAGTTCGAATACGCTAAACAGTGTCATTTGAACACCTGGTTAAAAAATAATTTTAATGACAAAACAAGGTTGTTTAAGCCAAAAGGACCCTAAAACTCAGAAGGATTAAAAGGAGCCAATCATTGTACTATTCATAAACCGATTCAAAGCGAACCAATGACCAACTAGCCCAAAATTGACATTCTAAAGCAGATGGAATCTTTGGAATTCGAATTAGATCCTACAATTACCAAAAGACCACCCAGGCTTCAAAATGTGTTTTGGCTGGGTGAATTTCCTCAAAACAACCTAACTCAAAACGAAAAGCCTGGGACATGAACTAAGGTTAACAAGACCATAGTCAGCATTCTAGAGCTAACAAAATTTTTGGAATTTGATTCAGAGCGGTGTTAACTAAAATTTCACTCTCGAGTTCCACTATTTCAAAAATGAAACTTTAAAATAGGGAAAATGAGATAACAGGAAAACGATCCACCAGGGCACCAAGCTATAAGTCCTAGAAAGTCATAAATGACTTGGGGCAACTATCGGACAGATCTAAGCATAGGAAATAATGGATATCAAGTAAATGACCAAACAGGTCATTACAACATCCATAACTGAAAGACTTTCGTCCTCAAAAGACATGGAAAGAGTAGTACTTGAAGGCTAAAACAAATGTGGATACTGGGCCCACATATCATGCTCTGTCTCCTATGTAGCCTCCTTGACTGGTAGATGTTCCCAACAAACCTTTACTACCAGAATCTCCCTGGAGTTGAGCTTCCTCACATCCCTGTCTATGATAACTTTAGACTCCAAAATATAAGCCAAGGTGTCATCAATCTACACAGCCTCTCAATGAAAGACATGGGAATGGGTCTAATACATAGTGGCGGAGCATCGATACATGGATAACTCGATGAACTTCTGCTAACTCAGAAGGCAAGGCAAGTCTGTAGGAAACTTCTCCAACTCATTCTAGGATCTCATAAGGCCCAATGATTCGAGGGCTAAGCTTGACCCACCTACCAAACCTTATAATGCCCTTGTCGGGAGAAGCTCAGAGGATGACCGAGTCACGAACACTGAACTCAAGGGGCCGAAACCAACCTTCTGTGTAGGACTTCAGCCAACTCTGCGCTACCTACATCCTTTTTTGAATAAGTATAACACTATCTGTAGTATCACATAGATAGTCCAAACTTTGGAGTCGATCCTTACCACCACTAAACCAACCAACAGTCAATTTGCAATGTCTACCATACAAAGCCTAAAATGGCACCATCTGAATATTGGAGTTGTAGTTGTTATATATGAATACTCCACCAAGGGCAAGTACCGAACCCAACTACCCCAAAGTCAAAACACATGCACAAAATATATCATCAAGCACCTAAATAGTCCTCTCGAACTACCCATTTGTCTGTAGGTGAAATGTTGTACTCAAATCAACCGTTGTACCCAATTCTCTCTAAATCTACCTCCAAAACTATCAGGTGAACTATGTGCACTGATCGGACATGATACATGATGGTACCCCATGAAGTCTCACTATCTCATAGAAGAACGAGTTGTTACGAAGTGAGCTGACTTAATCAATCAATCCACAATGAACCAAATGTAATCAAAACCTCTGGAAGTATAGGGAAAGCCTTTGATGAAATTCATAGTAATCCACTCCTACTTCCACTCAAGGATAGGGAGCCTCTACATCTCACCGCCCGACCTCTAGTGTTAGAACTTTACCTACTGAAAATTCAAACATTGAGACACAATTGATGTAATAGACCTCCTCAACCTTGCCACTAGTAATGCTACCTTAGATCGCGGTACATCCTCACAATACTCGGGTTAATAGAGTATCTATAGCAGTGGGCCTCATGTAAAAAAGTCAAAAACATATCACCAACCCTCAGAATAGCAAGGCATCTATCAACCCATAATACACCATTTGAGAATATCCTAGACCAATCAAAATCACCTGCCAGAACAATCTCTCTCAATTAAACTAAACATGGGTCCTCATACTAGTGCTATCGAATTTGGTTAAACAAGGAAGATCTAGACTCAATGTGGGCAATAATCTTCTCCGGCATTAAAATATCAAACCTAACCATCATGCTAGCTAAGAACTAACCATTCCGAGCCAAGGGTCTATCAAAAATAATAACTACAGCTAGCTACCCAAACTTGCTGCCTTTTGACTCAAATCGTCGGTAACCACATTAGCCTTGCAAGGATGGTAGAGAATAGTCATAGCGTAGTCCTTCAGGAGCTTAACCCCCCCCCCCCACTTCCTCAAATTAAGCTCTTTTTGACTTAAAATTTACTGCAAGTCTGGTGATTGTTGAATACCTCACAGTGGACACCATATGAGTAATGCTTATAGATTGCAAGTATGAAAACCACCACCGCCAACTCCAAATCATAGGTGGGGTTGTTGCGCTTGTTAAAATTAAGTGAAAGTGACAGTTTTTAAATGAAGAAAGTGAAATCTTGTTTTTAATTAATTATTTTTATTTTGTTAAAAATTGATGATTTAAGTTGTATTAGCTGAGTTTACTTAAGATATGATCTTTTTAACTGTTTTCTTTAAAAAATGTTAAACCTCTTAGTTGAGATAGAGCTGAAGTTGATTTAAGGTCATGCATTACATAGAACTTATCATTACATTATATGGCCAACATTTTACCTTCTCATGTACTCAGTACATGTTTTGTTTGCTAATTCTACTCTAGTTACTTGTGTTAACCCCCATGAATATGTTTCCAACCATCCAGAAGATCAAAGTTGACATTACTTGTATTCTTAGAACACTAGAAGATTGGTGAGTTATCAGTTGATTCGAGGGAAAGCTTTGGAGTTATTTATTTATCTAGATTTTGTACTTTAGATTTATTATTTATTATTTCATTTATTAGAAGCATGCTAGTAAACTCTTGTGCTATCAGTCCATTATTTAGTTAGAGGCTTTCAGATTAAGATGTATTGGTTTGATATTTGAGTTTATCTATTATTTTATTGATATTTTTTTATTGATTATTTTGAGGATTCCATTACACTTATGTTATTATTCTTATTGCTTTTGTGAGTAGACGTATGCATGATCAAAGTGGTTCTTCTCAGCTTTCTATGGAGACTTAGTAGCTAAGGATGTTGCTCCCACCTAAGGGCTGATCTTGAGGCATGATACCCCAAAAGAAGCAGTAGAGTTTTTAGGCACCAACTCTTTCCTCGGCCAGTGCCCCATTTTAGACTTTCTGGCCCCAACAGGATTAGCGAGCCAGAGCATGAGGTTTTATTCACGAGGAAAAACTATAGGAGGGCCACTTACTCTATTTTCACAAGTGCTATAAGAACTATTCTAGTAACTTCCTATATGGGAAAATTAGTCTTCTTAGATATGGTCAGGTTGGCCACAAGATTCAGGATTCTCCCTCACAAAGTAGTTATGGATGTGGTTAGGAAGGCCAAAGAAATATGGAATTCCCTTTATTTGGGAAGGTAAATAATTGCAACAACACCTAGCCTACTACTTCATCAGCACCAAGAACTACTCGATTCAGCAGTGTACCTTATCCATCACTAGGTGCAGTTAATGGTAGAATCGACTCTAGTCTCTAGAGTTTTATCAAGAAAGATATAGTTACTTGTATATTACAAGTCTATTATTATGTGTGTATGATTTATTGGATCATGGATCTACCCTATCTTTCTATACTCCCTATATAACTAGTTAGTTAGGACTTATTCCTAAAAATCTACTTGAGACCCTTTCGAGATCTACTCTAATTAGTGACTCTATTATAGAACAAAGAGTGTATAACAACCGTCAGTTCTAGTTCTCCAAAAAGTTACTTCAACTGACCTCATAGAAGTTGAAATGTAAGATTTTAATATTATCCTTGGCATGTGTTGGTTGTATTCCTTATATGCCACAGGTGATTATGGTACCAGAATTATCCAATTCCAGTTTCTAGATTATCCATTCATAAAGAGGAAAGGTAAGCAAGATATCCCCAAGGTTCCTTTCATCTCCTATATTAAGGCAAGGAAGATATTTTCAATTGGTGAATTCACCATCTACTTTAGGTTAAAGACTCTAAGTTCGAGGCCCGCAATCTCCAGTTAGTTCTAGTGGTTAGAGAGTTCTAGAAGTCTTCCCTAAAGATCTACCTAGAATCCCATAAGATAGGGAGATTGATTTTAGGATAGACCTTCTCCTAAATACTTAGAAAATGTCTATTCTTCCATACAGATTGTCTCCGGCTAAAATCAAAGAGCCAAAAAATAGTTAGAAGATATTCTAGGTAAGGGGTGTATCAAGCTCATTGTTTCTCCCCAGGGTGCCCCAATCTTGTTCATGCAAGGAAATACAAATCCCTCAGGATATGTATAAACTACTGCCAATAAATCAAGGTTATAATAAAAAGTAAAAAACTTACTCCCAAGATTAATGACCTATTTGATCAAATTCTGGATGCTAGGTATTTCTCTAAGATAGACCTCAGGTGAAGTTAGTATCATCTTAAGGTCAGGGAGGGTGATATCCCTAAAAGCTCCTTTAGGGCCCTTTATGACAATTTTTAATTTGTGGTTATGTCTTTTGGTTTAACCAGTTCCCCTACAACTATAATGGAGCTCATGAACAGGGTGTTCAAACAATACCTGGACGTATTCTTGATCATCTTTATAAATGATATTCTAGATTACTTCAGAAGTGATGAGGAGCATCCCAGTTATCTTAAAATTATATTTCATACCCTTCAAGACCATCAGCTTTATGATAAATTCTCCATATGTGAATTCTTATTGAATTAGTTACGTTCCTTGGTGCTGTTATACCAGTGGAAGTATCGGGGTTGATTTTTAGAATATAGATAAAGCCAAAAATTGACCTAGACCTACCTCTTCTTAAGATATTTGGAGTTTCTTGGGTTTCTGTTGTTACTATAGGAGGCATGTTGAGGGGGTTTTATCCATAACAACCTCCTTGAATAGGTTGAGTGAGAAAATGGTCAAATTTTAGTGATCTAATTTATGTGAGAGACGTTTTAAGGATTTGAAAACTTGATTGACTTTAGCACCAGTGTTGGTATTTCCATAGGTTATAGAGGGGTTGTAATGTATTGTGATATTTATCAAGTTGGAATTGGGTGCGTGGTGATGCTAAATTGAAAGCTAATTGCTTATTCTTTTAGGAAACTAAAGGTCCATGAGAAGAATTATCCAAGTCATGATATCGAGATGGAAGATTTGGTGTTTGTGTTGAAGATTTTGAGATTCCATTTGTATGATGTTCATATGGATATCTTTACGAACAATAATATTATGTATTATGTTTTCATCCAAAAGAACCTGAATCTTTCTCTCGGAGGAAGTTAGAGTTGTCGAAGGATTATGAAACGAACATGATGTATCATACAGGTAAATATAACATGGTAGAAGACACACGTATCAGGTTGTCTTTGGGAAATATGGCTCATAGTTATAAGGGAAAGGAGTTGTCTAAAGAGGTCACATGCTTGCACAGTCATGCATAAGGGTGATTGATGTTGATGATTGAGGGATATTAATTCAAAATGCTTCCAAATCATCCTTAGTTTTTGAGGTGAAAGAGAAGAAACACGTGGATCTAGTAATTTACCAATTCTAAGGTGTGTTTCATAAGAAAATTCCAAGTGTTCTCCGAAAAAGGAATGGGGTGCTTCGCTACCAGAAAAGACAATGTTCTAGATATCGATAGGTCAAGGCAGAAAATCTTGTCAATGGCTCACAGTTCCAAATACTCCATTCATCCTTGTGCTACAAAATTGTATAGAGACTTGATGTAAGTCTATTGGTGGAATGGTATGAAGAGGGGCATAGTCGATTTTATGGCTAAGTTCCCTAACTATCAGCAAGTTAAAGTTAAGCACCAACATCCAGGGGGTATTACCCTGAGCTGTGACCCTATATGAGTAACAGTGGATTTCTTTATAGGTCTAACCCATACTAAAAAATAGCATGACTCTATATGGGTAATTTTGTGTAGAATTGCCAAGTCAACTCATTTCCTTCCAATTTATGCAAGTTACAACAGAGGATTACGGTAAGATTTATCATCAAGAGATAGTTAAAATTCACAGAGTTCCATCTTCCTTCTCAGATAGAGATGCTCTATTTACCTCTTAGTTCTAGAGGTATTTTAATAGGAGTCTAGGTACCTAAATTCATTTTAGTACAACATTCTATCTTAGACATATGGCAGGAAAATCATACCATTTTGACTCTGGAAGATATTTGAGAGCCCTGTGCCATCGATTTCAAGGAAAATTGGGATGATTACTTTCATTTTATAGAGTTTCCATATAATAATAGTTATCATTCTAGTATTTAGATTTCTCATTACGAGGATCTTTATGGGAGGAGGTGTAGATCCCCCTTGGATGGTTTAAAGTTGCTGATGTATCTATTGTAGGACCAGACTCAGTCTATGAAGCAGTGTATAAAGCTTAGATCATCAAAGAGAGGCTGAAGATAGCTCAGAGTAGACAGAAGCCCTATATTTATGTGAAGAAAAGGGACTTAGAATTTAAAGTTGATGATTGGGTGTTCCTGAAGGTTTCTCCTAGGAAATGAGTAATGAGGTTTATGAAGAAGCAGAATATCTATCCCCAATATATCGGTCCCTATCTGATTCTAAGGAGGGTGGGCAATGTGTCTTATAAATTAAACCTCCCAGCAGAGTTAGAAATAGTGCATTTGGTCTTTTATATGTCCTTTCTGGATAAATGCCTTGGTGATCGTTCCTTGATAGTGCTAGTGAAGGATATTTGGATAAAGTGCAACCTCACCTAAGAGGAAGTGCCAGACCATATTTTAGAAAGACATGTGCATAGACTTATAAACAACGAAGTAACTTTAGTCAAATTCCTTTAACAAATCAGTCAGTCAAGGGAGCTACATAGAAAGAACAAGCATACATGATGACAAGATACCCACTTATGTCCTCCCCTAGTACTAGTTCTGTTTGAGGAAATCATCCTCTCTTTTAATATTTTTCCCTCCTTAGGTTCACATTTCATGTCATACCTGCATGAATTATAATATATACATATGTTCCATACACGCTCAGTGATATTAATTTTAGTTCAACTTGATTACTATCTTATGCATGCAAAATTTAATTCAGTTAGTTCCATTTACCTTTTTAGTGTTTAATCAGTTGGTCTTCCTAATAAATTTTCTCTTAAATAGCTTTAGTCTTCATTCCAGGATGAATCATCCCTAAGGAGGAGATATTATAAGACTCTGAAAAATGTACCCCAGTCTCAATCCTAGACTTAGCAAACAAACTTAGTTAAGAATCTTGAATATTCCTAGTTGATGAACTAGTCTACGGACAGTCAACTTAGTTGATGGACCATGTAATCTATCATAAAATACTTATCTTGTTTTATTCCTTTTCCAACCTAGTTGATGATTGTTAGGAATATCGGTCAACTCAGTCAAAAGTCTATCAAGGCGACCATGAACTAAGTTAACAACAGAGTTAATAAAGTTAAACATAGGTTGATACACCAGTCGATAGACCGTTATTTTACTTAAAAGCCCATCAATCCGTTAGCCATCCTTGGTAGTAATCAATAAAAATTCCCATCATAGTTAAAAGTCCATCATTCTAATCGACTGCCCATCGACCTACCCTTTAACTTCAAACTTTTTAATTTTAATCTATTTTACCTAAGGTTAAATTGGTCATTTCTCCACCCTTTAACACATTAAACAATATATTTAGAAGGGATCAATTCCTTCTAATCAACCTTAGGCTTTCATTCCCACAATTCTCTATAACCAAGATAGAAAAAAGTCATATAAGTTCTCCCTCTCAAAGACACCAAATCTACCTATAATTTCAATCAAAGAGTATTTAAGTCGGATATATGAGATTTCAACAAGGTTTACATTTCATCCTTGTGTTTAAAATTCAATGACTTCAATTTAAGATTATGAGTTGAGAGTCTATGGTTTATTCCAATCAGATTTATCATGATCATTTCATCCCCTTCAACTTTTGTTATGATTATAACTCGTTTGTTCAGGATTTTTACATGTTGTTCTATGACTTTACGTGTCCTTATGAATTTTGTCCTAACTCTATGCTATCATGTTATTAAATGAAGCTTTCATAGTCTTGTTTAAGTCTTACCAGTAAAATCCCTATTAACGATCAAATTACATAAAACTGTAGGCTTTAAAAAGTTTTTGGTCTTAGTCAAGCCGTGTGATAGGAATTACCAAGCTCAGACTCGGAAAATATTTAATAACTATTTATTCTAGTTCCAGTTGAATAGAAAGTATCTATTACTAACCATGTTCAACTATTTTTGGATGGTTAATGAGGTATTAAGATTTACCCCCACGAACCATGGAAAACACTAGTGCCAAGAGTGTAAGAGTTTCATGTTTTGGCAGTAGTATTAGTACCGAGCGGATTTGGTTCCATAAAAAACTAATCCCAAAACTATGTACCACTTTAGGATTCTTTTTCCTATAAGGAACGAAATAGTCAAGTCCTATACCTTTGGCAGAGTATAGTACACCCCCGGCTGGAAAGCACGCTGGACTCCATGTTTTCTTACATATTTTTATTATTACCTAAAGAACCTCCCACCATGTATATCATCAGTAAGAGTACAATGTTTATAGTTTACTACCTATAACTTTTTATTAAATGTAATGAGTTCTGGCTTAAAAAATTGAGTATATTTTGTTCAGTTACTTGATAAAGTCCTACCTAATGCCTATCAGTCTTGTATGTATTTCCACAACACATTTAATTCAATATACATAGTTCAGTTATGATTTTGGTACAACTACATGCTCAATTTTATTTATATCCAGTTCAGTACAAGCATAATCATGCTTTAAAATTGTATTTTTACATACTTAGTACATTCCAAGTACTGACCGCATATATTTCTACAATGCGTTATCTCATAATACAAATATGGATAGCCTTCCTCACACTTGCAGTTGATAGGACTATCTGTGTCATGACCCAAAACATGAGTTAGATGGTACCTACTATTTCCTATTGTAAGTAATCCTATGCCCTCACCTAGAGAGACAAGAAACATGCCATAAACGAAAGATAACCAAAAGAAAGAAGTAACTAGAGATGATGAAGAAGAAGAGAAATTTATACAATATCAATAGAAATCTATCCTCAGAACCTTATACTAGTGACACTGGAAGCTTATACATATACATAGTGTAGGATAAGAAGTACAAAATACAAATATACTTTCTTTCTGTGAAAATACGACAAGACAAGACTGCTATTAATGGAGAAGGATAAAATCTTGGCAATAAAATCTCACACTAAATCCTAGAGTTGTCAAAAGCTAGCCCCCATAATCAGCACCCACAGTGATGACTCGTACTGCAATCTGCATCAAAAAAAAGTTTCAGAAGTTCATTACAAGAAACAAATACAATATGTACCTAGTAGATACCATAGGCTGATTGGACAACACAAGAATAAATAAAGTAAATGAAGATTTCTATACTAGCAAGGAAATATAATCAATATAACGAAAGAAAAGAAAGTAACTAAGCTATAGATGGATAAATAAAGAAAATACTAGCTAACTAATAATACCCAAAAAGTATGAATAATGAGTATAACTATATAAAAGATCTCTACTATGTATACACTACCTAATAAGCTATAAAAAGGCAAGAGTAACGTACCTTGGCCACTAGCACCAAAACGGGATGATAATGATAAAATAGACAAAAGTACAGAAAAAATATCATAGTATGATGTAAGAAAGTAAATAGACAAGTATAATGCTATTATTAGAAGTAAATTGGCATACAATATTATAATAAAGAAAATAAAGCACCATGAGATTTGTAGGTACATTCAGTCAATCAACAACAAAAACAAAACCTAATTGACCCCCTATTAGATGAGTAGCTACAGTTGGACAACCAAAAACCCAACCATCTTTCCCCATAAGCACGAAAGGTACAAACATCCACGAAAACATATGCAGTCATTGAGGATAAAATAAATATGCAACAATATTAAAACTTACACGCTCCTTCTCCAGCACTTAGTCTTAAGAAGGGAAGAACCATGGGAAATCTCATATGTATACCTATTCTATGTCATACACACCTTCTCCAGACTCTCGCCTATGACCCATACAATAGGACCCATAGGAAAAAAAAACCACTGAAATACCTAACTTCAGAGCTACCAAAAATTAATTAAGACTAGAATCAGTAAAAATTTCATGATATACATGAACATGATTCTTGGTCCTAGCCATGGAGCTCATCCTTATGTGTAATCAAAGTTAAGGGCCATACCCTGCTGAGGCCAAATCAACTGATGTAGTTTTGGGTTTATAAAAATGCTTACCAAATGCCCATCTTTACCATTTAATTAGATTTATTTATATAAAAAAACTACATACCAAGATTTTTGGTAGTGGAAAGTTTTAAGCATACAAATATCCATTTAATAACCTTTTTATATTAAAACCAAGTTTTTATAAGCAAGATATGATATGCATGCTCAAATACATCAAAATAGCCCAAATATAGATCAATTTAATCATCCTAGGATCATCAATTCAAAACTATTCATCGAATACTCACAGTACCATAACTACCTAACATATACTATTAAGGGTCAAGTTTCAATTTTACACTAACACAAGATAATAAGCAGGATTAAGATACAACTATTCACAAATATAGAGAAAGTACATTGAATACGGGAAGAAAGAATATACAAGGGGGAAACAATCTTAGAATCCACCTCGATTACTGACAATCTACAATATTTATATCCTACACTAGTTCAATCTAATTAAAAGAAAGTTGTAAGTTGCCTAGAGGCTGAAAAAAATAACTATGGATGTGGTGTTGAAGCCTAACATCGTGAGTTCATCTAGAAAATTCCCAAAATGAAAAAACCCTAACCCTCGGCTACCCTCTCTCTAGGTAGGCGATTTTCTCTTCTCTTTTCGCCAAATTTCAGCCCTCCCATGGCCTCTCCGGCCACTGGACAGCCTCCCCACGAGGTTGTCCAGCCCTCTACTACCC
>JBDJHY010199786.1:0-11643 GCA_039654485.1 Withania somnifera | reverse complement strand
TTCACACTGAAAAAAAGAAAGGTAAAAGAGAAGTGTCAGAGTTCAGAAGGTAATAGAGTGAAGAATCCCTTTAAAGGGACACCAAGATATTTACCCAGGTTAGCAACCTGGATAAAGCCTAGTTTCTTGTCTAGACTCTTCCTCTTTTCCCACTCCATATTGCCCGAGAAGAAGACTCTCGTTTTGGGTTCACTTATTTTCATACCTGAAGCTTTGCAAAATTCAAGCAACCTTAGCTTGGCGGATCAGCCTAACATTTTTCGTCTGGATTTTTAGTTGATTGGTCCAACAGTGGTACACAAACGAAAGAGCTCATGTCATAAATTGCTAATGAAGACCGAGTCCCCAGTCGCTGACAATTGAGTGTGGCATTCCATACAATAAATATATCAGTCAATGACGTGTTCGTTGCCAAGGTGCATGGAGAAGCATTGGGAACCCCTATTTTTTTTCTTCGGAGCCATTTCTTTTTCCATCCCCCCGCCCCGGTATAGCTCCCTGAAAATGCCCCACCCTTAAGTTCCTTTATCGATGGGGAAAAAAAGAAAGAGATTTTTTTGAGATTCAAAATTCTTCCTTTTTTTTCTCCCAATTTCCCACTCTTTCTGTGAGGCCTCACCACACTACACTCGAATATTTTGTTTCTCGGGTGGTGTCGAACAATGGTGTTTGCGTTGAGGGAGATGCCTGCCCGTAGGGTCCGGCCTGGTTCCTTCCCGAAAGAACAGCTCACTAGCTAGCCGGACTAGTGGGCAAAGGAAAAGCTCATGTAATTTATCTTGATTGATTTTGGTTCTTCGATTGAGATAGATTATGATTTATATAGAGTTAGAGTAAATTTGGTCTATTGTATATGTTTGAATTGATAATTATATTAGTCGTTCTTCAGATATAAACTGTAGTTGATTATTTCTTTGGCTTGACAATTGCATAAATAAGCTTATAACTGTTGAAGCGTATATTTACATAACTTATGAAAATGATGTAAACTAATCAAACTTATTATGTACTTGTTGATAATATCCTGGGGATAGCTAAATATGAGAACATACTAAGATATGTTGAAAGAGGTTGAAACTATACATACTATTATATTGTTGAGTGAATCAAGCCTGATATGAGCTTACGGATGAGCAATTATGTTATGAGAGGGTACCACTTTGATACAGTACATGAACCCTAGGTTTTCCCCAGCATCTAATTGGGCAGAAACAAGTGATTCTTGTGAGTTCTCATATGGTATAGACTAAAACTGATGAGATAAAGAAACTAGACAACTCTAAGATTAGTATGGATATGAATCTATATTTGTGATATGACTGTGTTACATTTATAGAGCTCATAATGATTTATTTTATCTATTGGGTGAATTATACACCCTTTATTCGTTACATTGATGTATCTGGATTAGGGTGATCTAGCTGGACGATGTAGGAACTTCATTATGTGATGATCTACCTTTCTACTTGGCCTACCTGATTTAGGGGACATAACTGATACTATTTTGAGTTGGCCTATGATACCTACCAGTACATAGTATTTGTATTGATGTTACCCTCCACTTCTATTTCTAAGTGTAGACTGTATTCCAAAGACTTCAACACGACCTTAGATCTAGCGTTGTTTAGTTGACCTATTTGAGGGTTAGTTACTTCCGTCCAGGCTGTCAAGGAGCTTCTTAGTTACATATGTTAACTTTCTTCAGACATTATTTGTTGATTAGTGATTTTGGACTACTCTCAGACACTGTTTGGTTAGCTACTTTTGTATGATGACATTCAGATCTTAGAGATATAATAGCTAGATTTTCTCATGTTATCTTATTAAGTTTGAAATCTCGATTATTATGTCTTACAAATTGTATTATTTTGCTAAATGAGTTCGTTAAGTCTTGGTCTAGATGAAAATGTATGGTTAATGTGCATGTGCCACTCATATATGTTTAAGTTAAGACAAACTTCGTATCAGAGTCTTAGGTTCGCCAATCGTGTTATGTAAGGACATGTTTTGTACAGTCTTGCAGAATTTTATGCAAACATTTGTACTTTTCTTCAAAAGGCTATAGGAAACTAGGAAAACTCATTTATTTCCTTCTTTCACGTTATTACTTGATTCTAATTGGTATTTGAAGATCCAAAGTATATCTAACCTCCTTTATTCTTTTCTTTATCAGTTTGGAAGACAACTTGCTAGAAAAATAAATAAGTGAACTAGAAGCTCCCAGAACATGTGACAAAATGAAAAGGTGGAGAAATTTCCTTTTTTTACAATAAGCCCCCAAGAGGGAATAAGCATTGACATAATACAAGGATAAATATGCAAACACAAAGTACAATGGATTCAATCTAAATTATGCAGACTCCAAAAAAATAGTTGTGCAAGTCAAAGGAAGAAAATATTTGTTGTAACATTGAGGCACTTATTTATGGTATGGGCCCCTTGAAGAAGGGAACACTTCTTGGAATAAGTAGATCCTTGTTTAAAAGGCACCATATAGATCCCCTCAAGACAAAATCATTTAGAATGGAAGCAGGAGGCACCTAAAGAACTAAAAGAGACGCCCGACTACCGTCGAGGCCTCTAGAGGGTGCCTTATGAGGCTTTCCTTTGGAGAGGTTATACTCATAAAGTTCGATCAAAAATTTAGTGAGGTTAAATAAGGCCATTGGCAACCTCTGAAGACTCCAAGGGGGAATAAGTGCAACTTGAAGAATAAATGTTTTCTCCTATGGAACAATTAGATCTAAATCCTTGGATTTCTAAGAAAGAGAATGATCAGGAGAAGACAAACCCACGATCATCGACTTTGGTCTTAAACATAGTCCTTACCAAATTATGGTCTCATGCTCATAAAGGTATGTTTTAAGTAAGATACTTGTATCAAAGATTAGGTATAAATAGGGATATTGGGAAAGGTTGTAATCAATCCTCGATAGCTTAAAAGAGAGCCTTATTGGGAAACCTCTCTTTTTATTTCTTTGGTCAAAAGACAAATGATAAAAAAATGGAGAAAGATGTTTATGTGAATAGAAAGGTAAGGAACTTAGTTTTTATAGGCCAAGGCCCATTAAATTGACAGAGATAAAAGGGACATTTATGTTCACCATGTGGATAACTATTGATATGTGACATGACAGACAATAGGAATAGAATCTTTCACTACAACTCTCTATTTCTCAAGGGCATTATTTTTTCCACCAAGAAGGACTCTCCATCTTTCCTTCCCTTTCAATAGAATAAAGGCAGAAAGAATAATGAAAGGAAAAGGTAAAAATAAATTCATAACAAATAAAGAACTGAAATGGCCAGACATTCCAAAAAGATTTTTTCTTATTAAAGCATGAAAATACACGTGGCTCGAGCCTTAATATGACAATCATGAAGTTGGGATAGCACTAATAGCATACACATAATGAAAAGGAAAAAGCTTTGAAGGCCACTTTGGTTGTGGGAACTAAAGTCTGACTATCAGCAGGTAGACCTCCCACCAACATTAACACCTTTGATTCAACTATTTCTTTTTTTTAAGAGATTGCATTCCCCATGATATTAGGGCTTGGACTTTTGGAACGATTGATTAATCCACGAGAATTGATAGTTGCAAATTCAAGGTTAAGTATTCCCCACGCATCTCCAAAAGGATTAAAATCAAGAAAGTTGAGTGTCTTGTGGCCTCTCAAAGTCTAGGTTCTCTCCTCGCACATATGCCTCTTTCACCATCACATTAACTTTCCTCTTTAAATTATGAATCTCTGCCTTAGATGACTCTTGAATGTTAGAAGAAGTGGAACCCCCTTTTATGATATTGAGAATCCATAAAAGCAGCAAGTATGCCCTCCTTAAGTTTATCCTTCCTCTCGATAAGTCTACTAATGTAATTTGAATGACAAAGGTTCTTGCGTCGAAGGGCATCCGCCTACTCAGCTCGAAAAGAGGCATCTTTATGGTAGCTGTCCCTCTTGTCTTAGACCATATCTAACTCATCTATAATACTCCAATCTCAAATGATTGAATGGCCATGGTCTCAATAGAGACATTTGATTCTGCAAAATAATAAATGAGCTCTTGAGTTTGGAAGATGCATGCTTGTAAGGACACTAGACCGGTCATGTAGTAACATCATAGAAGGAATTAAAAGTGCGAGGGAGGATTTTTTACTCTCAACATATAAATATTTCCATTTATAAGACACTGTGTGGAAATTTCCTTTTATCTTTCGTCAATACTTCGAGGATATGACAACATTTGAATAATTGTCTACCTCCATGGAACTTGAGACGAGACTTACTTTATTCACGATGGTTAGAGAAGCTTTATGATAGTAGGAAGAAGCGTAAGGGTCGACACTCGAAAGGTGTCAATACAGTTGAAGAGCAAGAGCTTAGGGGTTTGTATTCACAAGAGCCCTTGGTGGAGGCTCAGCTCCGGCCACGTGTCTGACTCTATGTGGTACGGTCCTAGATGGAACAAGGAAGGAGAAAGGAAGATCTTTATCCATCCTTTTGTTATCCATTAAGTGAACTAGCTTGGCTGCCTCAGACCCCGAGAAGCTGGAAGACCTCTACTGCTGGACCGAATCTTCATTGTGCAAGTCATCAGAGCCCCCAGTTAAAGACGCACATTTTGAAAATCTTTCTCTTTCTTACGATAGGACTATCGACTCCCTCTTTGTCCTCTAGTCTAACAAAAAAAGAATCAGAGTCACTGTGCATAGGGTCTAATGTTACTTTGTCACATGAGTGGGACAAGTCATTGAGAGTCCGGCCAATAAGATTGTCTGCCACTGTAGGAGGAATAAGGATAACGAAAACTGAATTCAACTTGGCATCAAATGGAAGGCATAAGAATAAACTCTTAAAAGGAGAAAAGTCATTTAGAGAGACTGATTCCTTACCATGGTTCCTTTTTTTCCACCCCAATTAATTTGATAGACACGACATAGTATATTTGAATGTGGTTGATAAATTATGTGAACCATATAAGAAAAGAACATTTTGGCTTGTCTTGGAATTTTATGACCTGAGCATGAATTCCATCGAGGAGATGAAGAAAACATGCAAAATGATGAGATATTACTGGATATAGATAAACCAAATATGAAAGAATGATTCAAAAAACTAATAATGAGTGTTCCAAGGAAATGTTGTAGGAGCCCCAGAAAGGTCCCCGATAGATATGAGTACAAAACAATTAGCCCACCATCGGTCCTAAGTATCAATTAAACTACTTATGAGATACTTTCTCCCCAAACGGAATATTTTTACTTAACCTTTCGCAGTAGGCACTAGGAATAAAGCATAAGGAGATCAAATGAAGTAAAAATCACAACTAACATGGTAGATAATGTGTGAAGAAAGGTAACGGTTCCCCATACCCCCTGGATTCAGTTGACCAAGGGATAGTCAAAAGATATTGCAAAGGGAGATGATCATTATGTCTACGAGATTATTGAGGTCTGAGCGAAAGATCTGCTTAGCCTGTTGTTTCTCAGGTTTATGTGTAGACTAAGGATAAGTGAGGTTTTTGATAAATGATGCTTTTTTGGGGCTCGATAATTCAGCATAAATATTGGTCGGAGCCCAACTATATTTCATAAGTACTTGAGGAAGGGAATTCTTTTTCACGAGGGAACACAATTCGTACATAGGTTTGTTCCTGGTGCTAGAACATTTATTTTCCTGCATGAAGAAATCATCAGAGAATTTAAATGAGCTGGGGACTATTTAATCAACGAGATCCTAAAAGGGGAAACTATTTGGTTTTTCTTTCTTCAGAAAACATTAGATTGAGGGAAGAAAGCCTGCACCTTACTGAGGAAGTAGACATTTAGTCAAGAAAATTAAATTAAAGAGAGTTTGATTTTTGAAAAGATTGAAAAAGGAACGTAAAGTATGAAGAAGGAAAAATAGTTGGATAGAAATATTTATAGGTTCAAGAGTGGCTAGCTGAAATGCCAACTTGAAAAGAGCACTCTCTCTTCACCCAGACACGTATTGGAGTGATCTATGCAAGAAGGTAGTCCAGTCTCAAGAGAACATACAATAAACTGAGCTAGGCTTCATTGGTGTCATTTTCCTTTTCATCTTGCATCCACAACAAAGAGTTGGATCCAAAATTTGAAAGGGACTATCTATATGGGGGAAATAGGGCATTGTGGGTCAGGTAAATTAAATCTCTTTTCACGAAGAGGCCGCATAGAGCTAAGACATGGATGAAATTGCCTCTCGGTTTAATAAATAATATACAGAGCCAACAGTTCTATAATGATGGCACATAAAAAGACAAAAGGAGGCAAGGATGTAAGAATGTTCAGGCGCACGGACGAGCCCAAAAAGACTTAAAACAAATTAGAAATAATTGGATGACATACCCCAATGGCTTCGACATATGGCACATGGACATAGGTTGTGGTACTATAGGACTCGACTAGCACCCTCTCAGTTTCGACAAGCCCAACCTTGTAGATTTATCATGCCCTAAAAATTCAACGTGAAGGCACCTATCTTCCCAATCCGGTAGGTCAGTCTAACTCACTATCTAAACTATTTAAGAAATAATTCAAAAGTAGAAAATAATGACAGTGGATATGTGAAACGAGTCAAAATAATTATCATAATAAAATTAGAGGTATAAATCCAACTATGTAACCCAAGAACTGTATGCCGTTGTCACAAGCCACTAACTTTAAGAGTTTATAGAGAGAAGACACTGGTCTCAACAAGTCTCTAGAAAGTAGACTCAAATAACTAACGTAAAGAATCTGCAGCACTGATGGAGAGACAATCAACTAACTCATAAAACTTGAATATCTTAGGACTGAGTAGGAAGGGGAGTTCACAAAATTTGAGGCTCAATAAGTATTCAAGAGTCCAAAAAAATCAAGAGTGAGTACAACATCAACAGTACTTAGCAGCGTCCTCGGTTGGTCTAACTATAAAAAGAAAATAAATCCTTCTAACTCCAAACTGATTCTCCAAACACTACAACCCACAACAGATATAACCAGCAGCCCAACAACAGTTTATACAGATACAACAAGTATAATCAACTATGCCAACTCCATAAATCATGTAATAGAATTAAAGTATCAAAAAATTTCAAGTTCCGCAACAATCGAAATCATCAACAAAGGTCTCAAACCCAAAGTAAATTAGAACATAGCGTATTTCTCAATTCACAGAAACTATCCAATACCAATTATTCAATTCAGGTATCCGGTCAGGGTCTCGGATAAACCTTTTCACTATATGACACCCGATCAGAGTCTCATCTGTGTCATTCCAATAATATAGGCACTTGATCTAAGTCTCGGCTATACCTTTCTCGTAATATAGACACCCCATCAAAGCCTCGACTGTGTCTTTACCATAATCTCAATCAAGGCACAATGGTCAACCAACAATCAATATCGACAAGTTATAGTAATATTGTCAAGAAAATATCGAAGTCTCGTGATCAAATATCACCAAGTGAGAAATTATCACATTTATATCATAGAAAGTATCACCAGTTGCCATTTCAACTCAATGACATAGGCATCTCATGGGCACTCTCTATCAAGAATAGTTTTTTCCCCTTTCAATTTAGCCTCTCATACATCATGATTTTCGGTTTTAAGGTTGCATTTTATTTATCATGGATATTTTCATCAACAAGTATATATTTAACCCATAAATTCTTTCTCAAATCATCATTTCAAACTACATGATTCAAGTCAAATAATTCACAACACAACACAAATATACATATGTTTCAAAAACTTTATCACACAAATATACATATGTTTCAAAAACTTTATCAAGTATTTACATTAATTCAACTTGTTTGTTTTTAGACCAAACATGATAATATTAATTCTAAATACCCATGTCACCCCAAATCATAATGCAATTAGCAAGAAATAGTTAACACTTTATCAAAAATCATATAAACCTTAACTTTCCTTATAATTCAAAGACTTAAGCTACTTTTGTGTTTTTTCCATCCGAATAGCCTCCAATCGTGCACAATCTAGCGACCTAAACAAGGATTACGAGAAAATATTTACCAAACAACACCCAATTCCAAATATACAAGGTTTATTCAAAAATAACCCCAGGCCCACAGGGTTAAGATCAAAACTTGATCGTAAATTAGTGTTACCCAATAATAAGGGATGCTGAATGTCAAATTTCATTAAAAACCAATTCCATTTCATCGTAAAATTTTCAAGTTTTTATCGACTTCAGGTTTATCCATTAACTCAATATTTTAGGATCGAAAATCATGAAATTTGATGTGAAAATCATGTTAAAGTAGTGGGGAACTGATGAAAAACTGTTTAGAAAACTTACCCAAAGATTATATCCGAAATCCCTTGATTCTTCCTTGTCAAATAGGGGTTTTAGGTTGTAGCGTAAATGAGAAATAAAGAAGTATTCGAGAAATTTTGTTTTAAAAATTCCTAGGTGCACTACCCAGCGCTTCACCAAGAACATGGCAACTCATATTTTTCCTTTCCTTGAACGAGGTCAAAATGAAATGAATACGAAGGATAGAGGGTCAACGCTTCTTTCCAAATGCGGAGAAGGGCATGACATCAACAACATAGCGGTTGACAACAATTCAACAAGAAACAAAATTAACTTCGAATAAACCCTCTGGATTCATATGAAATCCCGTGACAGAAATCAATATATGCAAACAAACTATCTTCGACGTTTTGAACTCAGTGGAACATTCTTGATCCGATACCCGCTAAGGATCTTTTTTTAACTAAAATAACCAAAAAAACCAATAAACCCCATGGTCTACAAAAAATATAATAGACCTGATTCTAGACCAAATCCCATATCACAAATCCAAAGAAACCATCAGATTTTTGATCGGGGGAAAATAAGTTCAAATCTTGACCAAAGTCAACCATCTCACTTATAAACTCAATTGTAGCCCGTCTAAATGCTCAAACTCACTACAGAAGGTCTAAAACAAGAAATGAAAGTCAAAATACACCAAATTCTACATTACGAAGCTAATAGAACTGTCAGATTTCTGATACAAAGTCCCAAATTATTGACGACCCCTAGAGTTTCTTATTTTCAACTTAAAGGCTACAAACTCGAAATCTTTCAAAAATTAATCTCAACCTCATTCTATCCTAAAATAACCATGGAGTTGAACTTTGTTTGACATAATGAGACTAGGGGAGGGGTAAAACAGTAAAAATACCACTAGAATTGAAAAATAACCTTTAGGGTAATTACAACTTCTACCATTAAACACTATGTTCATCCTCGAACATAAGAAAGAAGAAGTACATAAATGGCCAAACAACTGAGGATAGTGGTTACACATATCAGAATCGGTCTTGTAAGTAGCCTCCTTGATCAATCGGTGTCTCCACTACACCTTCACAACTGATATCTCCTTGTTCCAAGCTTCAGGACCTATCCAGCAAGTATGTCAATGGACTCCTATCGAAGGACAAATCTGGGTCCAAAATCAAAGTATCCCATTGAAGCATGTGAAACTGATCAGGAATATACCTCTGAAGTATATAAATATGAAACACTAAATGCACCGCAGACAAACCAGGTAGCATGGCTAGCTTGTAAACCATATCTCCCCTCTGCTCTAAGATCCCAAAAGGGTCAATGAAGCTCAAGGTCAACTATCCATTTTTTTCAAATCTCATCAAACCCTTCATGGTTGACACTTTCAACCCACTATATCACCCTCCATGAACTCCAATGGTCTAACTCTCTTATCAACATAGCTTTTCTGCCTACTCTGGGTAGAAAGTAATTAGGTATGAATCAGTCTAACCTTATCCATTGAGTCTCGCACCAAATCCGTATTCCATGGTCTCTCCTTAGAAAACTTAAATCAGCCAATTGGATATCTACATCTCCTACCATATAATGCCTCAAAAGGCATCATCTGGATGATCAAATAGTAACTGTTGTTATAGGAAAACTCTGCAAGCGGTAAAAATTAATCCCAACAACCACTAAAGTTGATAACACAGGATCGCAACATATCCTCTAACATCTGAATAGTGCGCTCTACCTAGACACGGTCTGAGGATGAATTATATGCTCATGCGAGTTGAGTACCCATCTCACACTGCATATTACTCTGAAAGTGTGAAGTAAACTGAGTATCTCGATCAAATATAATAGACATAATGACTCCATACAATCGGTCTATCTAGCTAATAGAGATCTCAACCAACTCCTGAGCATTGTACTTCACATTCACTAGAATGAAGTGCACACACTTACACAATTCCTCAACAACTACCCAAATAGAATCATAACTACCCGAAGTAGTAGGCAACCCAACAATGAAATCTATGTCTATATGCTCCCACTTCTTTTGGGGAATAGCTATACTCTGTGAAACATTTCCCAACCTCTGATGCTCAAACTTCACCTGTTGAGATCAAGCACCTAACAACAAAATATGTAATGCCCTTCATCATACCACACCACTAGTAATGTTGTCTTAAATTATGATACATCTTCATCACCCTTGGGTGAATGGAATAATATAACTGTAAGCCTCCTCCTACATCAACCTGACCAATTCACTAGAACTAAGGACACAAATCCGATCCCTAATCCTCAAAACCCTCTTAGAATCAAGAACGACTGCCTTGGACTCACCTTACAATATCTTTTTCATAAATGGTCCTTAATATATAATCATCAAATCGAGTCGCCTGAATCTGCTCCATCAATGAAGAGTAGGCCTCCACATAAAAAAAACACTATCATCCTAAAAAATCTGCAATCCAACCAAGTTGTTAGCTAGACTCTGAACATCTCTAGCCATGGATCGCTCCTCAACTCGGTGGAAGTCAAATTACCCATACTCGAGGATTTCCTATTAAAGGTATCCACGACCACGTTAGTCTTGCCCATGCGATGCAAGAAAGTGATGTCGTAGTCCTTCAGCAACTCTAACCAACGACGCTGCCTTAAATGAAGATCTTTCTGGTTAAAAATATACTGAAGACTCCTATGGCCTGTGAACACCTCATAATGCAATCCATAAAGGTAATTTCTCCACAACTTCAACACAAATACCACCGCAGCTAACTTTAAATTATGGATAGGGTAGTTCTTCTTATATACCTTCAACTGCCTCAAAGCATTGGCAACTATCTTACTCTCATGTATCAATACTCCACCCAAACCTACTCTAGAAGCATCACAATATACAGTGAAGCCTTTACCATCCATGGAAAAAGTAAAAATAGGAGAAAAAATCAACAAGAATTTGAGTTTTTGAAAACTCTCATCGCACTCTTCAAATCACTGAAAAGGCACATTCTTCTGAGTCAATCTAGTTAAAGAAAAAGAAGTAGAAGAAAATCCCTATATTAATCTCCTATAGTACCCAGCCAAGCCAACAAAGCTCTAAATCTCATTCAGTGAGGTAGGTCTCACCCAATCACGTACTAGTACAACCAAGGCTAGATTGATCATAATACCCTCCTTGAACACCACGTGCCCCAAGAATATCACCAAACTTAACCAAACTCACACCTTGAGAATTTAGCATACAACTTCTCATCCTACAATCTCTGAAGTACAATTCTCTAATGCTAAACATGATCAGCCTCAGTCTTGGAATAAACCAAGATATCATCAATGAATA
>JBDJHY010199768.1:0-11644 GCA_039654485.1 Withania somnifera | reverse complement strand
TATTCAACCCCTCCCCTCTTCTAGTGTGTTGCGTACTCTAAAATTCTCTAACATCCTTCAAAGTTGGTTGGGGTATTGGAATTAATGGAGTGTCCTACATGTCGTGCACTTATTCTCAGGTATCCCAAGAGTTTGACATAGTAACGAAAAAAACTAGAGGATGGCACACCAGAGAGTCTAAAGTGTCTTGGGGTGTCAAGAATGACGAGATGTCGGCAAAACAATGCAAAAGAGAGGAACAAAGAGACTGAGATATAGCCCAATTGAGGAAACATATTGATTTGATGACCAAACAATTGTTAAGTGGTAGCTATAGGAAATTAAAGGTTGTTGTATCTCATGAAAAAAGTAAGTATGGTAGCATCTAGTCGACTCTGACAAAGATGCTAGATACCTATAAAATCAAAGGGGTCCATCAGGGAACTGATTGTCGGAACCCAAGAAAAATTTTATTTTGTGGGCGTGAGAATTTTCATAATAGGATGCATAGTAATTGGAGAAATAAACACACCTATAACTAGAAGAAGAGTGGAGGTTACTGGAAGCCAGGGTAGCATGAGGAAGTAATTGATTAATCGAGGATGGAAGAAGTGTTGGCCACAATACTTCAGAAAGTAGAATCTTCAAGGGAAAGCTTGAAAGAAATATTAATCAAGTTGTTGATTATATTCATAATCGATAAAGAATTTAGAGTTTTAGATGGGATAGATGTCCACCTCTTTGAACCATCAGAATAGAAGCATTTCGGCATCTAGTCCAAAAGGACAACCATTGTATGTATATCACCATATGCAGTGGAAAGTTGTTGGAAGGTCCATAGTCATCTAGAAAAATGACCAAAGAAGCCAAAGAGTCAACCGCAAAAGCAAATTTGAGTGAAGTGAAAAAGAAGGAATCATAGAAGGGAAAGAATCCTATGATTGAAATGGATAAGACAGAACTAGAAAAGGTAAATGAAATGCCTCAACCTCCACCCCTATTCCATCAAAGAATGAAAAAGAAAGCTGGAGATGGATGGTTTCTGAAGTTTATGACCTTGCTAACAAACTATACTGAATGTCCGATGGTGGAGGAGCTTAAGTAAATTCCCCGTTATGCTAAATTCATGAAATATTTTGTAATTAAGAAAAGAACAATCAGTTTGGGGACCGAAAATAATATTCATCATTGTGGGGCTATTTCATCCCGATCTTTGATGAAAAGGAAACAATACCCAAGAGAATTCACTATTCATTATACTATTAGAACATTTTATTTTTCTCGACCACTATGTGATTTAAGGGCCAGTATCAACCTGATGCCTTTTGAAATCTACAAGAATTTGGTCTTAGAATCCCCCAAACCTATGAGTATGTGTCTGTTAATAGCTGACCGGTCAGCTAAGAGGCCAACAGGAATTTTATTTAATGTTCTTGTTAAGGTGAACAATCTTATCTTTCTAACTGACTTTGTTATCCTCTACTGCAATGTTGACTTCAAGGTGCCCATCATTCTAGGTAGACAACTTTTAGAAACTGGAAGAGCTTTAGTGGATGTTGAGAGAAGCGACATGAAATTTCAATTAAACACTAAAGAGGTAACGTTTACTATATGCAAATCCATTAAGCAGCCACGTGATATGAATGTGTTTACATTATCGATGATGAATAGGATGTAGTCAAAGAACCCCAGGTCGATGAGAAATTGTTTATTGATCAATTGGTAGTAGTTGTGATGAATTACAATGGTGAAGGCATGGAGGGTTATGAGAAAACTATAAATGTCTTAACTGGGGTTGGGTCGTACTTATATGAGCTGAGAAAGCTTAATTTAGACCTATAGAACAAGTCGACGCCACAAATAGAACCATCAATTGAAGAGCCCTTAGATTTGGAGCTCAAATCAGTCCCATACAATTTACGGTATGATTTTTGGGAACTAACAACACCTTGCCAGTCATCATCTCAGCATAGTTCGTAGATCAGTAGGTCACAACCTTGGTCGATGTTTTGAAGAAGTTTAGGAAAGTAATTGGTTGGACTATTGCAGATTGATAATCCACTAGGAATTTTATAAAATTATATAGAGTTAGAGGGGGATAGTGTGCCCAGCTGAGATCACCAGAGGAGAATTAACCCACCAGAGCAAGAGGTGGTAAAAAGGGAGATTATTAAATAGTTGGATGTTAGGATTGTTTACCTAATTGCGAACAGCAGATGGGTGAGTACAGTTCAGCGTGTACCAAGAAAGGAGGTATTACATTGGTGGTGAATAAAAAATAAGTTAATCCTACATAGATCTGTGACCGAGTGGAGGATCTATATAGATTATTGGAAGCTAAATGTTGCTACTCTTCGAGACCATTTTCCTATTCCATTTATGGGTCAGATGTTGGACCACCTTACTTTTCGGGGCTGGTACTATTTCTTAGATGGGTATTCTGGATATAACCATATTTCCATAGCACCTGAAGATCAAGATAAAACCACTTTCACATACCCTCTGTGGTACATTCTCTTTTAAACGTATGCCTTTCGGATTTTACAATGCCCCCGCTACATTTCAGAGGTGTATGAAATCTATTTTCTCAAACATGGTAAAGGATTTTCTAGAGGTATTCATTGATAATTTCTCCATAGTAGGTTACACTTTTGAGGATTGCCTAACTCATTTTGGAATTGGCCTCCAAATATGCATGAAGCGAATCTCATTCTTAATTGGGAGAAGTGTCATTTTATGATCAGAGAGGGCATTGACCTAGGACACAAAGTTTTAGTAAAAGGTATTGAGGTGGGTAAATCAAAAGTTGAGGTGATTGAAAAGTTACAACCACTAATTTCTACCAGGGGCGTAAGAAGCTTCCTAGGTTAAATAGGCTTTTACCGAAGGTTTTTTAGGATTTCTCAAAAATTGTAAGCCCCCTATTCAAGCTCCTTGAGAAAGAAGTAAAGTTCATGTTCGATGAAGCATATTTGAAATCCTTTAAAGGGCTCAAACAACAACTGAGCACTGCACCGGTTATGATCAAGCTGAATTGGGCAGAGCCTTTTGAGTTGATATGTGATGGTAGTAGTGTGGGAGCTGTACTTGGGTAGAAAAAGGAGAAGATTTTCATCCTATCTATTACTCTGGAAAATTTTTGAATGAGTAATAAAAGAACAACATTCTTATTGATCAAGAGTTGCTGGTTGTGGTTCATGCATTTGAAAATTTTAGATCTTACCTTCTAGGCACCAATGTGGTAGTGCATACTAATCTTGTAGCCCTGAGATATCTCATGGCCAAAATAGATACTAAACCTCGGTTAATCCTGGGGATACTATAGTTACAAGAATTTGATTTTGAGGTGATCGACCGAAAAGGGTGTGAAAACCAAGTGGTTGATCACCTTTCAACACTAAAGGCAGATAGGCGAGAAAAGGTGGATACAAAAATTAAAGACGCTTTCCCTGATGAAAGGGACTTGTTTATTGAGATTATAAGGCTCCATTGTATGCTGATTTTGCAAACTTCATAGTTAGAAATATCATACCAGAAGGCCTGGACTGGCATGCTAGATGCAAATTCCTCCATGATTCCAAAAGTTACTTTTGGGATGAGCTTTTCTTGTTTAGGATGTATTACAAAAGTGCAAATGGGAGATATTCTTGAAGCATGTCATTCATCACTAGCTGCAGAGCATGACAGGAGTGCCCTGACTGCATAAAAATCCTATAGTATGGTTATTTTTTTCCTGTATTATATCATGATGTATATGAGTTTGTAAAGGCATGTCGTCAGTGCCATATGTAGCGATATACTTGATGAAAACATAAACTTTATTTAACTCTTATCCTAGAACTTGACCTCTTTGACTAATAAGGAATCAACTTTATGGGCCCCTTTATCAGTTCTTATTATCAAAATTACATATTGGTGGCTAATTATTATGTGTCGAAGAGGGTTGAAGTTGCCGCCCTACCTGAAAACAAAGGAAAGAGGGTAGTGGAATATCTTAGAAGAAACATCTTTAGTAATTTTGGGACCCCAAGAGTGATCATCAGTGATAGAGGCTCTCACTTCTGTAATAAGGCCTTCAGAGAAGTGTTGGCTAAGTATTGGGTAAAGCAGTATAAAGTGGAAACACTATATCATCCTCAAACTGGTGGTCAGGTGGAGGTGTCCAATAGAGAAATCAAGTCAATCCTGGCTAAAAAAGTGAATGCCTCTAGGACTGATTGGTCTTGTAAGTTGGATGACGCCTTCTGGGCTTACAGAACTATGTATAAAACACCAATAGATATGTCTTCTTTTCTACTGGTGTACGGGAGGTCCTGTCATTTTCCCAATGAGATCGAACATAAGGCATAGTGGGCCTTGAAAAGGGTGTATAGCCATCACATTACGGGTAGACCAAATAAATAAACTGGATGAGTTTTGTATAAAGGCTTATGCAAGGTAATCAATATACAAGGAGAGAATGAAGAAGTATCATGATCAAAGGATTGAGCAGAGAGAGTTTCATCCAGGAGATCTTATGCTTCTATTTAATTCAGGATTGTGGCTATTCCTAGGTAAGATAAAGTTGAAATGGTTAGGTCCATACTTGTTAACAACTGTTTTCTCATCAGGAGCAGTAGAATTAGAAAATGAAAATAATAGTAGGTTTAAAGTAAATGGGTAGAGCCTCAAGAAATTCCATGAATCTATCAAGGTAGTGCACTTTATGGAGCAGATTCTACTCGAGGGCATTTAAGAAAGCTTGAGAATTTCTTCGTGTCGCAACGTTAAATCATGCACTATTGGGAGGAAACCTAAATCATGGAAATATTTAATTACTCTTTCTTTTCCTATATTATTGCACTTTATATGTCATGCATTGGGGACAATACACCATTTATGTGTGGGAGGGGGTGTACCTTGTATTTTATTTTGTGGATTTTTGTTTGTGCCTCTGAGGGTTTTGGTTGCCAGAATCCCTCATTCATGCTATTTAGGATAACTGGAATCTTAGGTTTATTCTAATGTATTTTAATTATTTTTTTTGATGTATTTTATTAAACATTAATATCCATGTATATAAGAAAGTTTCAGTATTAAGATATGTTACCTATTTCCAACGAGTGTTGATTATATTTCATTCTAAGTTGTACATAAAGGGTGTTATTGATTGTGTTTGTATTCCTTGAACCACTTTCTTAACAAGTTTATATTGAAATGAGTGCCTACTTGCAAGCGTGGGAGAGTAATTTCGTATAATCTTTTTGTGCATATAATATCTAGAACTTTCCCGTTCAAACTTTAGCTAAGTAGAAAGTAGGATGATATGAAAAGATCTTAGGACTTCTTTGATAAGTCACTAAATCCTTAAAAGGGTCACTAAATAAGTGTTGAGTTTCCAAGTTGAACCCTGTAACATCTTTCTGATATTAACTGTGAAATACCCCCGAAGAAAAAAAAAAAGAACAAAATGAGAAGACCTTGTTATGGACCTATTCTCTATTGTATATTATGAACCTATATTTAATCATTGTAACCTACGCATAGGGTGGATGGGTTGAAAATACCGCAAAATAATACGTGGGAATCAATCTGTGTCTTGGCCCTAGTCTAGTTATGAGTAATATATCTTCAACCTAAGTTTGAATTTAGGTTGAGGGTGGCTAACATGAAGTTATCTCTTACAAGACAAAATAAATGAAAACAAAATAAAAAGGGATATACATCAATAGGAATAACACTATGTGTAAAGAGTATACAAAAAGAGAAAAAGGGAGGAGTTCAAGTGTATAATAAAGGGGCTTGAGGCCAAGTAGTAAGAAACGAAGATTCTAAAAGGAAAATGACGGAAGAGGAAAAGGAGGGTAACAAAACAAACTGAGTCAGTCACTAAGTTCCCAAATCACTCCCTACCATCACTCAAACTGACATTATAGGCCAAACAAAGTGCTGATGTGATTCAGGTCAACTTACTGAAAACTAAGTTGTAATTGATAAGGGCAAGGATATAGCTATTGTGTATTCAATTAGATTTCTTTATGAATATGAGATTATAATTTTCCTATCCCACTATAAATAAATCTCATTGTATGTGGGACTTCTTTATTTTAAGGAAATTGCCCACTTTGATCAATTATGTATAAGTTAACGTTGTAGTTCTAGGGGATGCAATCCTTGTGAAAGGTCTTTTAGTGTTTCACTCAAAAAAGTTGCAGTGTATGAATAGATAAAATTAGGCTAATGCAACATGATGCCCAATGATTGATTATACTAAGATGAGTTATGTACTAGGGGTGTTTAAGTGTTTAATATGTACATGTCTTGTTGGTGCTCGAGGATAAGAAATTTTTTGATGTTAATTTACGTCAAATATTAAACTTAAAACATGAAAAATAAATCATGTTATTGAGTAAAAATAACATGTTTTAATATATTTTTTTCGTATTTACAGGGTTAAGTCAATATAAGGAAATTTTGAGCAATTGTACAGAAAAAAGGCAAGTTTTGCAAGGTTGTTGGACCTTTTTACTGATATCAAATGACTCATCCAAATCCATTGCCCAAAAGGAATGTCACTGAATAAGAAAGCCAAGTTAAGCGGTGGATTAGGCTATTCAACCACTAACAGATGGTTCGTCTGAATCCATCGCCCAACAGATTAATATTCAATAAGACCAAATACCAGACAACTTAAAAAGATGAGTTCGTTTGATGGAAGACATTTCGCCCAAGTCCTTTCACCTGACTAGAAGTCCACTGTATAGTAGAGGTGACAGAAGGAAGACCAAATGGTCCGTCTGTCACCAGAAGGTTCTTCTATTATTCGTCCAAGGCTGAGTGACGACCTAATCCAAGTTAATGATATTAAACTTATAGATTTACTCTATAAATACCAGAATTAGGATATTTTTAAGAGAGCTAATTGACTGGAGATCTAATACTTTTGAATTTTGGATTTTGGTACATATATTTTTGTTAGAACACAAGTGTAAAGTTCATTGATTATTATTCTTTAGTCAATTGGAAGCTTATTTTTATGGTATGATATTCATTGATCATTGTTTTATTGTTGTATGTTGATATTAATGAATATTTAAACCCCCAATTGTAGGGTTGTGAGATCCAGGGTATGACTTCATTAGGGTTGTAATTTACATATGGTTGTTCATCTATGCTAGCGTATGAACATAATCTCTATGTAATAAATGAATTTTTGTGGTTGCAAACACTAGATCACACCTAGGTTTAACTAGCACTAATCCTGTGGTTAAAGATGATAGTTGAGATTATTCTAAGAAATTCAGGGTGTTAACCCTCGTCTAATGGTTACTTCTATAACTAGTGTAATCGTCTTGATTTACCACGATAAAGACAACTCATTCCTTCAAAGCCCTAACTCGTCTTACAAGAGATTATCTATGATTAAAGTTTGAAAATATGTTAAAGAAAGATTACACAACCATAAAGGATCCAAAGGTTTGTTGAAACCTGGTAAACATAAACCTAGATTAACAACACACTTCAATTAATCTATAATCACAAGCAATAGAAATGAATGCGTACATATACGTAATCCCCCTTTTTAATTTATGGTTATTGTTAGAAAGAAACTCTAATTGATTAACTACTGCTACTGGGCCTACATACGATACCATATTCCATATCGGAATGACCCCAAACTAGTTGGGTTCTATATTTGACCAACAATCCCTTATACTTTAGTGGGAGGTGTAATTTGAGCATTATCAAATTTTGGCATAGTTGCTAGGGAATAAGTCTATCGGTGAAGTCAAGTATAGTGACTGTTAGTTAGGCTTATTTCTAGTTTTCACGTTTTTGTGTTGTTTTTATCTGATGTAGGAAGAAGGTAGCTCATTCCAAGTACTCTAAGTTATGGAGTACCTCTATTTCCATTCGATCTAATAATATCACGAACATTTTCAAGAATGAATAGGCCAGATAAAGCAGTTCTACCTGACCCTGAACAGTACTCTTTTGAAGCATGTCGATGAGGAAATTATCCAAATGCACCCCGCAGACCTCAACCTGTAATTCATAACAATATGTGGACAAAGATCAGACATACCTTGATGGTGCTGGTGCTACTAGGGCAATCATCCTTCCCCCTTTAGCTCTAGGAAACAAATTCAACATCACCAAAACAATGATACAATTGCTGACCATGAAAGGTCTGTTCCGAGGAGTTGCTGTGAGGACCAAAATCTACATTAGAAGAATTTTATAGCCATCTGCAACTCTTATAACTTGCCCGTAGTGAGCCAGAATGCTATCAGGTTGAGTCATTTTCCACTATCACTGAGTAGAGAAGCTATGATGTGGCTTAATGATCTACCTCATGATTCCATAAAAAATTAGGAAGAGCTAAAGAGGCTTTCCTTAAAAGGTTATTTCCTCCATATTTGATGTTGGTATCAAGGGATGTGACAAAAAACTTTAGGCAAAATCTTGATGAAGCCATACATGAAGTTTGACTATATTTTAATATGAAGATTAAACAATGTCCCACATATGGTCTAGGAGAAAAATATTTGAAGGAGATATTTTATCATGTTGTGAATTCTCCTTCAAAGTTTGTTGTAGATGAAATTAGTAGAGGATCCTACATTTGATGCACTTATTCTCAAGTGTCCCAAGATTTTGACATAGTAATGAAAAATAATAGAGGATGCCACAACAGAGAGTCTGAAGTGTCTTGGGTTTTCAAGAGTGACGGAGTGCCAGTAGAACAACACCAAAGAGGAAAAAAGAGACCAGTCTATGGCCCACTTGAGGACACATATTAATTTGATGTCCTTCTAATAGTGAATAAGTTATGAATTAGGCTGTTAAACCACTAATAAATGATTTGTCTAAATCCATCGCCCAATAAATGTAACACTGGATAGGACCAAAGACTAGACAGCTCAAACACACAGTTTATCTAATGGAAGACGATTCACCCAAGTCCTTTCACCTGACTGGAAGTCCACTATATAGTGGAGGTGATAGAAGGAAGACCAGACGGTTCATCTATTATTTCTTCCAAGGCTAAGCGATGACCTAATCCAAGTTAATGATACTGCACTTATGCCCATAGTTTATAAATACCAGAATTAGGGTAGTTTTAAAAGAGCTTGTTGACTGGAGACTTAAGACTTTTGAATTTAGGGTATTGATACATATATTTTCTCAAGAATACAAGTGTGAAGTTCATTGATCATTATTCTTCAATCAATTGGAATTTTATCTTTGTGGTATGATATTCACGGATTTCTCATTTCATTGTTATATGTTGATATTGATGAATGGCTAAACCGCAAACTCTAGGGTTGTGGGATAGATGGGTATGACTTCATTAGGGTTGTAGCTTACATATGTTTGTTTCATCTATGCTAGCGTATGAACATAATCTCTATGTAATAAATGAACTTTATTGTTTGCAAACACTAGGTCACTCCTAGGTTTAACTAGCACTAACTTTGTGGTAAAACTAGTAGTTAAGATTATGCTAAGAAATTCGAGGTATTAACCCTCATCTAATGTTTTTTTCTGTAGCAAGAGTAATCGTATTAAGTTACCACGATAAGGATAATGCACTCCTTCACATCGCTAACTCTAAGTAAAAGAGATTTATATAGGATTATAGGTTGAAAACACTTTGATAAATAGTGTTGTCTTTATACATAACTCTATGTTCAGGAAAGATCACAATAGTACAGGATTACAATCCAAAGGTTTGTTGAATCCTGGTGAACATAAACCTAGATCAATAACACACTTGAATTAATCTACAATCAAAAGAAATAGCAACGAATATTTACATATACTTAATACCCCTTTTACTTTATGTTTATTGATAGAAAGAAACACTTACTGATTAGCTACAGCTATTGGGGTATATCCAATACCATATTCCATGTGAGATTTACCCCAACCTAGTTTGGTATTATATTTGACCAATGATCTCTTAGACTTCAGTGGAAGGTGTAATTTGAGTGTTATCAAGGGATAGTCCTTAGCATAATGTCTAAGGTCATCACATTAAAAACACATGGCTCTTCCCCTAGTACAACTTCTAGATGCACCACTATGTAAATCACGTTCCAGAACCATACTTATGAATTTCACCTCATAGGGCTCCTCCCTTATGGTTTTCTACCCTGGATAATATGACTTTAATCTAATAGCTGGAGGGAGGCCTGGTACAATCGGCTGAACTAACCCTAGTGATATCTCCACTAATGGAGCTATGAACCCTTCTACTATGGTCCCTACTTGCTGATCGGTTTCTTGAAAAGATTCCTTTATTGCGATTCCTCTCATCTCTTTCCTCTTGGATCTCATGATGATAGCCCTACATAATATGGAGATGGTCTTCTATGATCAAGAATGATTGGCCCTCTACAACCGTCCGCTCAATGGCCATGCAGGGCTCTAATCTCAACTTATATGAAGCAGTAAACTTGTTTCTCCTTCCAAGGAAATAAGGCTACTACATTTATGGATAACTAAATAAATTTGGCCTCATAATTTTTCACAATCATAGATCCCTAATGAAGGATGGTAAATTAGGCATGAATCCTCTATTACTTTCTCCTCGGTACATATTGGCCAAAAAGGCCACTATGAACTACTCCTAACTCAACTGAGGGGACCCCGATAGTCTTCTATCTCTAAACATCCTCCACAACTATTTAACAGGCCCCTCCAACTAATTTACTACATAAGAAACCATATGTATGTCAATCAAATTGATATTTTGAAATATCTCTGTAGCAAAAAATCATGGGTGTGCTACCCCACTATCCCTGTAAACCTCGATTGAGCTATGCGAAGGAATTGGTCCAATATTTTTATCTCCTCAAGTGATATAACAGGCTGCACCACCATTGGATAAGGAGATATTAGTGTCGGCTAAATTGCTATTGCTAGCTTTAATGGTGTAGCACTAAAGTTGGGCATACTAGCAGAGGTTTAACACCCTTTTATTCTTCGCTATCCAAAGTCTGGGTTGTATATAATGGTAACTCTTTGAAAATAGCAATGATATGCAATATTATGTCCTGAATGGCTTTAGGTAGTGGGTCTACTGGTTTTGTGGCTGGTAGTGTCAATAATGGTTGTACAGCAACTGGTGGTGCTACTTTGACTACACTCTCATGACCCATAGGTAGGGCCCCCTATAATACTGGGGAGGGTATCCTATATCTTCGGCTACAAGAGTATGTACCGTTTGTGAAAGAGTGAAACCAAGTGACTTTTTCAGGAACCAATAGGAATTTTGATGCATGAGAAGAGAACTAAGAGGTAAATATCTTTTGTAAAAGCACCCTATAGTTTCCCAAAGATTGGATACGGATATCTATATACTAATCCCCAGACTCTACTAGATATTGACTTCTGTACCAAAGATATCGTCGAACCTAAGCTCTAATACCTCTCTATTATGATCCAAACTTGAGTCATGATGGCACTATGAAATTCTACCTATAGGAAAACCTATCCCACATCCTGGAGACACAAACAATGGGCCATAACTAACTACAATAACAATAACAATAACAAGAGACAATAATAGACAAGAGAAGTCATACATAATATACAATAACTTAGAACCTAGTATCAGCAGTGAAAGAAGCAAACCACATAAGGAGTTTCCAAAATATACATATATACAACCCAAAAT
>JBDJHY010199738.1:0-11645 GCA_039654485.1 Withania somnifera | reverse complement strand
AATAAACTTTAAGGATATACGCATGATACAAGATTCAAAAGAATGAGTAAATCTTCCAAAATGTCACTATAGCCTCCCAAAAATAAGACATAGAAGTCTCTGCATTTATCCGTAGGACTCTACAAGACATTTGTTCTTTACACTAAATCAATGAACCTAGGCTCTGATACCAACTTGTCACGACTCGATTTCACGGATCATGATGGCAGCTACTATACCATCAGTAGGAGAACCAAACCCCGTAGTCCGAAGCCAAAGTAGAGGAATACTATAGTAAATACGAAGTATATCAAAAGTCAAGATAAAATGTTAATTTACGGAAGTCTTAAATAATAACAAATCTACCCAAAACTCGATATCAGTGTTAAACGACCCACTAAGTACAGAATGATAAAAATGGAAATAAATGTAGTATCAAGATGTCTCCGAAATACAATGGAGATTAATTAAATGTAAGTCTGAATAGAAACAGGAACAAGTTGGACGCCAAGCTCACCCTGACTCTCTGATGTAAGTAAGATTTGAATGAATAGTTATCTGTATATCACGAGCAGAAACCTGTACTCAAATCTGCACATATGAAAGTGTAGTATAAGTACGAGCTACCCATATCCAGTAGGCTTTGAGGGCCTACTGAGCACATAACAATAATAAAATTAATAAATAATAGAGTACAAGAAAAGGGTCACAAAAGCAAATAGTACAACAGAGGGAAAATAATAGAGTACAAGAAAAGGGTCACATACACGGATATCGCTAGCTAATCACATAAAAGGATTGCAGGTATTGAAGAGAACGTACCCAGCATCCTTGTGACAATATATGTGAAATATAATACAATAAATAGGAATTAAAGAAGATAGGAATAGAATATGGTTGATATACCAGTAACCTCAAGTGAAAGGATAAATAGACAAATAAAAGCATAAAGCACTAACCCCACACAACATGAAATAACCAGTGACCAACAAGGAACCCTATGCAGTAATACAAATATAAAGTAAAATAATTAAACACTAACAAGTTTCCTAGAAAGACGTGCAGTGTAAACCAAAAGAAACATGCTCACCACAGGCCTTACATCTCATCCAAGGTACACTGAAGAAATCAAGTGCAGAAAGTAAACACAATGCATGAAGTAACCATCCTATGTACGCATATCTTCCGGTACCTGTAGGTCCAGTAGGTAGAACACATGGAAGGCTACCCTACAACTTCCCGGCGTAAATTATCCCTCATATTCCACATACCCCCTCCTCTACATTGTATGGAAGCTCGGAGGTAGGTTCATGGGGGTGCATCACCATGTAAAAATAATCTAGTATATCGTACCAAAATCAAAATTGTACCTCAATCCTAGCTTGACAATCAAGATGTAAAATCCTGTATATCATCATATCTCAACAAACCATCAATAAATAGGGTATCACCATGTATCCATAACCAGTAGTGCCACAAGTGTCAAAATATGTACTCACTGTTGTACAACGATGGACTGAAGTCCCAGTGCAGTACTTAGTGCTAATTCTAAGTCAGATCAAGTGCCAGCATTAATTAGTCAAATGATATTTTCCTAGTACCAGGAGAGAAAGTCTGGGCTAAAATAAGTAAAAATAGTGTTATCGGGTGCTCGACAACTTATCGAGTCTAAATCAGTAAAAAGGCAATTACTTATAATACCAATAAGTATTTTGGTTTCTCAATTCATATTGTTATTCATCATCATTATCAAAATCTTTCTCTAGCCTCCGCGGCTCAAAATCAAGTGGTGATACCAGCCCAACCCTAATACACTCTCATCGGAGCCTTAGGCTTGGTGTCTCATATCATGAATGCAAAGTATATAAATAAAAAATATATATTACATATAATCAGGAAATATCCACAACTGATACCCTGCACATGTGTTCTAATTAACTGCTAAGTCTCGGCACCATATCACTCGGGTGCGAGCATATAATTATCAACATGGAACGGATAAAAAAACGATACATGGTTACATTAAAACCTAGATACCCAAACCACAGAAGCTATTTAGCATAGTTATTAAAGCTATAAGCCCAAAGATAGCCCCACGGAGCCTACCTGACGTCCGACGACAAAGCGCTGCATTCTCACGACTATTTCTTTAACTAATATCAAATGATCTCCGAATGATCTGAAACTTAGTTCAATGAATTATATATGTCAATATGAGCCTAATGGTGTATTTTATGCTAATTTTTGAACTAGACTCAAAATTGGGCCTAAAACGGGCTTGCGGGGCCCGCTTGTCGAAACTATAAAATAAATTTCATTATGGGGTTCCCAAAACTATGAGGAACCCGTGCTATAAATTTGAGCACAATCCGAATGCGGGAGGGGCATCAAATCAGCTCAAACAGATTTGACCGTAAGGGGTCAAAGATTCAATCTTTACGAATTTAACGTTGGAATTATGATTAATTAATGGTCTTAGGAGCAATATATATCTAATTAACGAAGAATTATAATACAATAACCAGATTATGGGATGATTTAGTCAACTTCAACTATTGGTGCCATTAATGGGGGAAAACTAAGAAAATTAAGGAAGAAAAAGAGAAGAACTTACCCAATTTTGTGTAGAATCGAGTAAGGAACGTTGAGAAGATTTTCCTTGGACTTGGGATGGTGTTTAGGAATGTATTATTCCCCTAAAACTGAGCGAATTGAGTTTTTAGTTGATTTAAAATGAAAAGGTTCATGGCTGAAAATTTATATAACTGGCAGTCATAGTTCTCATCACCATCATATGGCTTTAGGCCGCGATCGCGTAGGGTACTGGAATTTAGCCATCCCGATCATGTGAAATGGGCTCGCGATCGCGTAGTGTAATGTATATATCATCGCAATCACGGAAGCTACCTCATGATCATGTAGTCAAAGTGGATTAGTGAATCGCGATCGCGTGGGCAAGGGCGCGATCGCGAAGAGCAATCTACCCTACACCAGATGCAGGTTTTTATTGCAATATTCCAGAATTCTCATTCAGGGGTTCAGGGATTAAACAAAGTCCAATTTTGAAAATTGAAATATGCAAACAACAAGTAGACAACATTACAAACTCAATGTAATCGACTAATCTTAAATTCAAGGTCGTTTACTCAAAATGACCCCTCAAACCAAAAGTAGCCAAAATTGAATTTTTCCAGCAACACCCCAAAAATGCACCAACAAGTCCAAAGATTATACCAATAACTCACCTAGTCTAAAATCAACATTTCAGAGCTGTTGGATGCATCAAAATTCCAATCTGACACTCCAAACATCAAATTACCACTCAAGCTCCTCTTTTAGGATTTAAACTTAACTAAAATCCACAATTTCGCATAACTTTCAAACAGAAACTCCAAAACATAAACTTAAGGCCAATCTCGACTTTGTTTGGTATTTTAGAGATAAAAAACTGTCAGAATTAAATTTTGAGATCATCTTGAAGGAAAGTTCACTTTGGTCAACGAGTACTCAGTTTTAGGCTCTAAAATAGGGAATTTGAGATATTTATCAACTGAATCACCAGGGATTCGAATTGTCGGTCCCAGCAAGTCATAAATGACTTAGGGAAACTACCAAAATGCTATAAAATTCCAAATGTCATGTATTTATCATAAATGACCATGAGGGTCATTACAATATCCACTACTAAAAGGACTTTCATCCCCGAAAGTCAAGTACAAGCATGAGATAACTAGGAAAAGAATGTACCTGATGCCTTAAAAAACTATGGATACTACTTTTTCATCTCACTCTCGATCTCCCACGTAGCTTCCTTGACCGAATGGTGACCCCACTGCACCTTAACCACTTGAATCTCCTTGAATCTCAATTTTCTCACTTAGCCAAAATCTTCACTGGCACCTCAACAAATGATAGATTCTCATCTAACTGTACTGAATCGTCATGGATAAGATGTGACTCATCAGGAATATACCATCACAACATAGAAACATGGAATACCAGATATATAATTGACAGCATAGGAGGTAGTGCCAATCAATAGGTAACATCACCAACCCTCTCCAACATCTCATATGGCTCGATATACCTACCAACCAAACCTCATCACACCACACATAGGAGATATTTACTAGAATACCTTAACACCAACTCTAAACTCCAAGGCAGGAAGCCTGATGAGTGTCCAAAACACCACTCATTACATCCTAATGCATAGTTAAATTATGTGTTTTCAGCATCATTATGTCCATTTCTGATGTTAATTTGGTGAGTATTTTAGGTGACTGCATATATTTTGGACTGACCAAGCAAACGGAAGCTGAAATGCTGAATTAGAAGAAATGAAGGACAAAGAGCTGATATGAGATTACTGCTGAAGACGACAGACCACCATCCCTAACAGCGGTCACCGCTGTCCCTTCTAGTAATAATGTCAAGGCCACTACCAAGAACAGCGGCCAGCCAATGACAAACGGCGGACTGCCGTCCCGAACGGTGGTCACTTATGTTGACCACCATAGTAGAAAGTTGAGACTTATAAAAAGCATTTCTTCAGATACGGCAGTATATAGAGATACAGACACGTACATCGATAGACACAAAAGAAGAAAAGAAGATATTTGGTCATAGGCTTGTTCACACCTCAACAAGGGGCACAACACCACTACTACACTTTTGGGGTGAAGATTTGGATGACACTATTGATGTATTTTTACCCATTTCTTCTCCCCTTGCTTTGTATTGAATATTCGTAGTGTGTAGTTGTTTTTTCTTGTTTGAATATTTAATATAGAGATATTTCCATATTTATTCAAGATTATTGGGTTATAGTTTTATCTATTGCTTTTATATAAATTATTTACTTGTTTATTTGTATTTGGGTTTGATAGATCTAAATCATTGTGAATTTATTGTATGCCAAAGGAAGTCGCTAGCCATAGTAATTTCCATTTATCCTTGCTTGACTTGAGAAAGCTAGTTAGGATTGGAAACTTTGATTTAGCATTAAATGAGTTTTTTCTTCATTAATGGATTTGAACTAGAGATTGTAAAAATCCTATCGTAGCAAAATTGAGTTGTTGTGCATACTCTTTAGCTTGATTCGAGAGAAAAAGCGAAGGAAGGTTTGCTAGCATTCGAGAGACGCTAGTGACTCACGTTAAGTAGCACTCGATAGAAGCTAATTGGAACCCAAAGGCTAATCTTTAAACCCATGTTAATCAATTTAGTATTTAGCTTATTATAATGGACAATTGATAGAATCAATCACCCTAGTGTGTCTGCCCTTGACTTGGTTTGTGAAGCCTTTGGTAAAATCTTTGTTTATATTTTATTTGTAGATTAGGACACCTTCCTTATAATTACAAACCCCCTATTTCGTGTTTGACCATTCGAGTCTGAATAGCTGTGCTCTAGCCTTTCGCTCATACTCGATTACCTTTACATTGTTCCCTGTGGATTCGACCCTGACTCATAAGTTGGGTAAATATATTTTGACAACGATCGCGTACACATTTTGATCGGTTTCAAAGGTGTAATTGAGTGTTATTAGGAGATCAAGGAGAGAGCACGAGAGATACAAAATCTATAGTGTACAAGACCACTTACAAGATAATAACCGAACAAATACTAGTCCAAGAAAGCATAACCGATGTTGAAGTGAGATAAAACGGTAAAAGGGGTGATCGAATCTAAGTCCCAACCCTACATGCTAGCTATTCACACTATTAATACCATATACATGAACAGTCTAAAATAAGGGAAGCCATAACCTATCTAGAGGCCAACGAAGATGTCCGAGAAAGAAGTCAACCCAAACTTTACAAAATAGATTGAACTTTTCTGAAACTATCAAATTCACAATTTACAATTTAAAACATAAATATTGATACCTATATTTCTATATAAAAGATCAAGTTGGATTTCAGGTTAATAATGGGCTCGTGGGCTCTACAACCTGAAGAACAAAAATAAAAATATTAATGCGTAGATTTAGACTCAAGGAGCACATGATTAAAAATTTGGGATTATTCTAATAAGAACTTAGTAAGATGTTATCCTAGAAAGTTAAGAAAAACAAACCTTTACAATGAAGAAATAAGATAAAATTAAGCGAGAATTACCCGGATAAATAATGAATAGAAGCTTCCCCAACCTTTATGCAACTGCCAACAACAAAAAAACCAAAAATAAAGCTTGGAATGAACTAACATTGAGGGTTCAAGTTGAAAAAACAAGATGAAATGAGGGATCAATAAGACCTCTTTTATAGAAGATATGGCCTCTAGGGTAGCCTATGGCTCACGGGGGAGGGGGGAGCCACTTTGGTGACATGCTGGTTACTGGGGGGACCCTTTTCATCAGGGAATACCCCTGTCCACTGGGGCGACCCCAAAGCATATGCACTTGTAATTTTCTCTAAAAGTCCTAGAAATACATCTAGAGTTCACTCTTAGCAACTAAAATATACTACTAGCATGGAAAGGACAGTCTAAATCCAACATAATAGGAAAAATGTCACCCAAGGTCATCTGAGTAAAAACAAGGCTGGTACTAAATGAACCAAGGAAAGCTTAAGGTAAACTGAACCTTCAAAATGAGTATGATCACCCCTAGAAGCATACCAATAACCCTACCAGCCCAAATTCAACATTTTGGAACTTATGGAACTATCAAAATTCTAATTCGGTGCTCCGATCTAACAAAGTTGACTAAAGTCAAACTTTTGACTCCAAATGAATTGAACTTTCAAAATCAGCTCGAAACATAAAAGAAAACATCAAAACTTTTACCTAGGATTCAATTGACCAAAGTCCACACTCCAGAGTTAACAAAACTCTCAATATTTGATTCTAATCTTGTTCTCTAAGAATTCACTATTAAGTTCCACTATTTTGATGTTAAAACTCCAAAATAGGTAAACTAAGCTAACAAGTGATAAAACTATTAGGAATCCAAACTATCAGTCCTAGTAAATCATAGATGACTTCAGAAAACTAATGAAAAGATCTAAATTCAGAAAATATGCAAGGACACGATAATGGCTGGGAGCGCCATTACAGAAGTGAGAGTGATGGTTCACAAGTAGTAATTTAGGTACGTGTAGAATTTGGATAGATGCTTATTTTTGATGTAGTACACTGATAAGTTGGAAAATTAACGCTCATTAAGCCTAGTTTTGAGTGAAAATTCATTTCCTTAATGCCTTATTGTTGCATTTTATGTGTTTTACTCAGCATCTCAAGGAGAATGCAATTTGGACCGGTTAAGAGTGGAACAAAGCCAAAAGAAGGAAAAAACTCAAGAAAACTAAGAAAATACTTAATTATACAAATTGATGCATCACAAAAGTAACACATGCCATTGCTGAAATGGTCTGTGCATCATAGATTGAGCATGCTAACGCCTAGAATAACAGTGTGTGGTGAAAATTGAGCAACAAATTTGGGATTTGATGGTAAAATTGGCACATCAACCAATGTATCGGTGATCCTATAAATACATCACTAATTCTTTAGTTCAAAAATGATATTTGGGTGATGAAGGCAATGACTTCTGGCACATCGCCGACATGATTAGCGATGTCATCTGCAATATCGGTGCATCACCAACATAGTCTGATGTGCTTTTGAATTGATGTTTGTCTCGAGTAAGGATAGGAATAAAAGGTAATAACTCATATTTTGGGAGTATGTTACGTTATATAGAAGAACTTTTAAAGCTTTTTCATATTTTTAGTCTTTTATCAAGCAAGAGTCACTTGTTATTGTTAAGACATCAAGTTTGTATTCCAATTGATGTGATTGCAAAATGGAAGAAGAACCCAATGTTTATGGTATATTTCTTATCATTTCTCTCTTCACAATAAGTGGCTAATTCTATCGGCTTGGTGTGTGTAACAGTGGAGTAGAAACGAATGTATGTGTAATGATAATTTATGTGAGGCTAAAATAGCACATATTTAGCCATTATTTGTCTAATATGTTAATATTTTTATTTTTTTCTTGAGTAATAAACATTTTATATTGTGCTAATATTGTATATTATAGTGTAGTAATTATTTGTCATGAAAAAGAAGAAGTTTGGAGCTCAGATAAATTAAATATCAGAGATTACAGAAGGAATTCAAGCAGGCAGCTTAATGGAATAAAGTTAATATTATATCAAGAGAAATTTAATAATATAATAATGTATAAAAGTGAATTCAACTTGCAAATTGCAATATCTTGGCGTTGTTTTTCCTTGTTTGTGATTGGTCAACCATAATATTCAACCAATCACGACGTAATTTATATCGTTATGGCATTTTGTTAATCCATCATGATACGGATCACATTGTGATCCCTCCTATTCTTCTAGAAAATATTTTCCAAGTCTACATTGGACTTGGTTATTTTATTTAGGGTTATTTTCTACACATTTAAATATTCTATTTTGCACAATAATTAGAGGATGATACATACTATTTTAGGGTAGAGATTATTTTGAGTTCAGCATTATACATAATATTTTTAAAAGATATTTCATCTAAGAAGATCTTAGATCCGTCATGGAGACCGGAGAAAATTGTGTACACTTTTCTTCTCCTTTATTTATATATTTTTACGTTTTGCTTTGAATGATTTATTGTGATTATTCCATGTCTATGTGGAACTAATTCTTCTCATTCTAGGGTTATGGTATAGACTAGCAAGATTTATATTTCATTATATATTATTTGATTTGCAGAAATTATCATATAATTGGTCTTATGTTTCTATGTGTAGTATCTTAGTGCTTCAAGACCATTAAGATAGATTTATAACCCTGAAAATAAGTTGATTGGGAATCTGAAGGGTAGAACGAGAACGTAAGGAGTGAATTCATATATAGATTATACCAGGGTTGGATAATCGAATATTATTCGCAACGAAGACAAGATCTTGTACTTAGTTTGCCTCAGTTGGTTCATATGGGAAAATAACTATAATGCATCTAAACTAAATCATCACTACACAAGCCAATCGAAATAGTTGTGGGATTTTTATAGATAGTGGTTAGAGGATGATCATTCACTACTCATAGATTAAACCCTGGAACCAATAATTAGATAATTCAAGTTTTAAATTAATTAAATATAATTTCTAGCAAATCCATAATCCTAGTTCGATTCATTTATTAATTATAGTAAAAATAAATTCTTCTCTAGATTAATAGTTTATTAGTTAATTTTATTATTTTATTATTTTTAGTTTAATTAAATTCACAAATATATATCTGGAACTTTCTTCTTAAATAAATAATTATAATTAGTTTAATTTATTTAACTAGTTAATCAACAAGTCTTGAGGGTTGGACATCCGGTTTGCAAGAGCCACTATTTTACTTGTACGACTGCGTGCACTTGCATATGCACCATCAACTACGTATACACAAACTCATAAGTTTTTTGCGTCGTTGCTGGGGACTTGGAAAATAATTTTTTTTGGATTAAACTTTTTCTTTTTAATTATTTAAGTTTTTGTATATATAAACAAAAAAAATTAATTAAAAAAATAGTACTCTCTCTAAGATTACATCTTTGCATGAAAAAGTGTGGAGTGATAAATATTCCTATTTTACGAATGCTTGTCCTTATTGTAGAGGACCCCACTTCTGGAAATAGTAAGGGTTAGTTGTGTACACCATCTCTATCTTGTGAGTTTTATGGTGGCCGTTAGAATGAGTGTCGGGTGCGTTGTTACCCTATACCAAATCTTGCTATTGAAAATTATAATGATTCTTGTATTTTTTATAGTATGGATTCGTGCAGGATATATTTAGATCAATTTGTGGATCTCTATAGGAGCATGGAGCATGAGATAACACACTTGATAGAAGGTCAAGTGAAGCTCCTTCATGAGGTTGATAGGTTTGACTTAGTTATTCGCAACTTAAAAGATGAGTTGAGTGCAAAGATTGATGCGTTTGACGCACGAGAAATTATCTATAAGTGTGAGGATGAAAAGTTACTTATAAGACAAATTGAGGAGGCAAAACGGGAGGGGCTATTACTTGATCATACTTTTCGTGAAGTTGCCATTGTTAAGGAGCGTATACCAAAATTATGCGAGGATGTAAATAATAATACAATTCATGAGTTTGGGCGCATTAGACCTCATTCCAATCATTTTTCTACATTCTGTCTAGATAGTGAGATATTAATTGAACTATCTGAGCCTATAGAAGAATATGAGGAGGAGGAACACTATGCCTATATTCTTGAATTTGTTGTGCTTGAATCAGAAAAATACATTCCTCACTTAAGGTCCAAGAAATATAACATGCAACATTCATTGCTTGGTTCCTTTATCTTTCTACCTAAGCCTCTTGAGCATGAAAGGAAAGTGAAAAAGAAGTTAGGGGTAAAATTTATAAGTTCAAGGTCGAGGAAAAAGTTGAAAAGTCGTTCCGCGACATTAAATAAAGAGCTTGTTGGGAAGCAACCCAACTTAGTAGCGTAGGATTTTTATTTTAGTTTATTATTTTATTTTTATAGTGTCACTTTTTGTTCTTGTATTTTTTTTGTAGGTTAGGGGTAGTCTGAGTGCCGAACTTACGATAAGGACATTGAATGATTGCAAAAGTTATCTAGATGATTGAAGATAAGTGTGGGGTTCCCACATGAAGAACTATAAATGAGAAAAGTCTGAGTATTTCTTGCCATGAGTTGCTAATGCGTCGGCCTTTGGCCTAAGGGAGTATTTCCAACCCTTATTTTATATTTTTCTTATTGCTTTGGGGACAACGCATGATTTTAAGTGTGGGGTGGGATATTTTTCTATATCTTTTAGGGTGTAGTATGATATATGAGTTTTATTTTATTTAGTTATTTATTATTTAGTTTCTTAAGTTAAAAAGAAAAAAATAACAAAAAGTTAAAAAAATACAAAAAGATTTTTATTTTTTTGATTAGAATAGTTTTGCTGCCTTTTATATTTTTTAGTTTATTTTTTTTCTTTTTAGTAAAGCATACTTTATCCACCCTTGGCTTTTCTTTTCGGTTCTTTTCCGAGGGGGCCCTTTTGAACCGAGTATTTTTAAGTATTTTTCTTTTTAGGAATAATTTTATTTTTTAGAAGTAGTTTAGTTTTTTTGGGAGAAAAGAAATACTGATTGACTTATTTGATACAATAACTTAGGCCTGAGCTTGAGTAACACATTCCTGTAAGTGTTTGAGTGTTAAATTAAATGACGAATTTTCTGATACCTAGACTCATGGATGTGACTTTGTACATGGTTTTTTTTTATTTTTTTAGTTTGGGATGGCTGTTTCTATCTTAGAAGTAGAATTGATCCATCTTGATTGAGACTTGTGCAAAGTGAGGTAAAGATTCCTGCATATTTCATGATTGACATCTTAGTTTAGAACTTGCCTTGCATGTTATTGAAGCGAAATAAAAATATTGCTTTGAGTAGAAGATGATATAGGCCCCCATTGATATGTCTTGTAAATTTTGGCCTATTCAAATATTACATCACTAGTTAGCCCCTTTGAGCATGTATCCTATTCTTTGGTAGTTGTATTTTGCCTTGATCCTTTTGTTGAATTCCTGGTTTTTTGCACCCTGCTTCCTTTAGAACTGTAGCATAAACTGAGTTTTAATTGTTGAATATGAAGAAAGGGATGGTCAAGTGTAAAAGGTGAC
>JBDJHY010199728.1:0-11645 GCA_039654485.1 Withania somnifera | reverse complement strand
CATGGTTGGTTCTTCACCGGTGGTATGGTAGGTGCCATCACGACTCGAGAAATTGGGTCCCGACATCTTTTCACTTCTATATCAAGTGTGAATCGTAGTTGGTGGTTTGAAATCTCAAATATTACTTTTCACTCTTTCAAAGATGGCACACACATGTTCTTCAGCAGCAGCAGAAGATGATCCACCTATTGCACCTCCATTAAGAGCATAAGCCAAGAGTCGTAAGGGCTGAGGTCAAACGCATTCCAGTGTGGTACCCTAGCTAGAGATGTTTCAACAGTCAGAGCTGTAGAGATTAAGACTGAGCCTGTACCGATTTAGCATCCACCAGAGCTACACAAATCTGTTCTCTCCTATGACTTCATCAGTTCTAGACTTGGAGCCTGAAGATAAGAAGGTTCTTGCTTTAGGTTTTGGGTATATTGGGTCAGCCAACAATTGGGGTTCAGACTTCATCCCTATTTCCCTTAGTCTTTCTACATTACCAACTCTAATCACTTATGGTTTGTCCCAGACTGGTACTGTTCAGACTATAGCTCAACCTTCGTCTATGCCATCTCCTATTCCAACTTAGTCAGTTAGAGTCGTGCCACCTCAGGGTAGGGGTGATGGTGCTCCAACCCGTGGTTCTCCTCAACATGGTAGAGGTTGTGGTCACGATTATGGTTGTGGAGGTGGTGATTGCCATTTTTATGCTCTGATAGGTAGACCCAAGGTAGAATCCTCTAATGCTGTTACGACAGGTACTATTTCTATGTGTTATCTACTAGATTCAACTTTATTTGATCTAGGTTCTATTTGCTCCTATGTTTCATCTTATCATGCTCTGTGTTTGAGCATGGTTAGTGAGCCATTTCCTGTGCCGTTATCTGTCTCTACCCCAGTAGGTGATTCTTTAGTAGTGGATCATGTGTTGAGATCCTTCTCTGTGATTATTGGGGATGTTAAGAATTGGGTTGATTTGATATTATTGGACATGGTTGATTTTGATGTGATTCTAGGCATTGATTGGTTGTCCCCTCATAAAAAGGTCATGTATTGTCATGCCAAGACTGTGACATTATCTGTGCCTGGTGCATCCCTAGTCGTGTGCTAAGGTTCGATTAGTCACGTATCGATGGGGCCCATATCTTGCATTTGGTCTAGGTGCTTAATATCTCGTGGTTGTTTGGCATACCTTGCTTAGTATCTCGTGGTTGAGTCGATAAATCCTGAGTCAATACTTATTGTTAGTGAGTATCTTTATGTATCTCCAACCAACCTACCTAGCTACCACCTGATAGAGACATTAATATTGGTATTGAGTTATAGCCAGAAACCTTTCCCGTTTCTATTGCTACTTATCTTATGGCCCCCACCGAGCTGAGAGATCTCAAGACGCAGCTCCAATATTTGGTAGATAAAGGTTTTATTCAACCAAGTGTTTTGCCTTAGGGTGCTCTTGTTTTATTTCTGAATAATAAGGATGGGTCTATGTGTATGTGTATCGACTATAGGTAACTTAATCATATGACTGTGAAGAATAAGTATCCTATGCCTCATAGTGATGACTTGTTTGAACAACTCTAAGGTTCATCCATCTTTTCCAATTTTTATTTGAGGTCAGGTTACCATCAGTTGTGGATTCGGACTGAGGATATCCCAAAGACAACATTTAGGATCAATATGAGTTTCTTATGATGTCTTTTGGGTTGACAAATTGCACCCACAACCTTTATGGATTTGATGAACCGCGTGGTCCGGTCTTATCTTGATTCTTTTGTCATTATGTTCATCGATTATATCTTGGTATATTCTTAGAATAGGGAGGATCATGAGCATCATTCCAGGATTGTGCTTCAAACTTTGAGAGATCATCGACTTTTTTCGAAGTTCTCGAACTATGAGTTTTGGCTTGGGTCAGTTGCATTTTTGTGACATGCAGTGTCCAAAGAGGGTATTATTATTATGTTATAACCTGATTTATTGGATCATGATGGCACCTACTATCCTACCAGTAGGAGAACCAAACCTGTAGTCTGAAGTCAAAGCGTAGGGCTACCATCAACTATAGCTAAATGCATAAGTACAATAATAAGGTATAAAGGAAGGGGGTATGGCAAATATAGTGGAATATAATAACAGATTCAATAAGATCCCAAAACCCGATATCAGTGTAAATAAGCAGAGCCTCTAAGTACAGAGTATAAGCTAAAGTTTAATATAAGTATGTCTCTTAAAGTACAAAAGAGATAAGTTCTATCCGAGAGAGCATGGACAACTGGACATTAAGCTCTCCCTATATCTCTAAAAGCAACAACAAGTAAGCACGAACGATAAATCAACGTTGAGCACTAGTACTCGGATCTGAACCATGGGAACGAATGTAGTACGAGTACAAGTCGCTGAAGTAACCCGTACCTTGTAGGCTTTGAGGGCCCACTTGGCACATAACAATCATAAAAGTTGTAATTAATGGAATAAATGAAAATAAAGTCACAGAAGAAAATTGTACATCATGGAAGCTAGCTACTCAGATGAGAATAAAGTAAACAGATAGACATGTCTTCGCTAGCTAAAACATTAGAACAGGGTCTTAGGCAAAAGAAGGGAATGTACTCAAAATCCTTGCAACGATATATATAGAAAACAACAGTAAGTATCAAAGAGATGGATAAGTAGACATGGAGATAACATGGACGGCATACCGGTAACCTTAAAGTAAGAATGAAATGAATAATAGAATGATGTCTTGCACAAATATCCCATATTGCAAGGCAGTCTTACATACATACAGTAATGATAATTAAGCAGTAAACACATAACTAAATTAACAATACCAAAGCCCCCATAAGAATGGAAGTGTACACAGAAAACACGTTGACCCATAGAACTCCCATAAGATCAAGATATACTAACGAAAACAAGTGAAGAAACCAAAATACACACCATGAAGTAACAAGTCCTTGTACCTTCCTCCTCCGGTACTAGTAGGCCCAGCAGGTAGGATCCATGGAAGGCTAATCCTAATTCCCTAAATCCCTACTCCGTCCTATACCTATCCTCCGATCACCATAGCCTAGAGGAAAGGTGCATGGACGTACACCCACCACATACAATCTCTAACATAATCATATCTCACATCCCCAAGTCACAGAGCCTCAAAGGTCTCACAATCTAGCATCCAATGCCTCATAATAATAGTATCAGCAAGACGTAATCTCGACAAGTCGTGGCATACAATGCCTGTATATAGTAGTATCACCAATATCCTCAAGGGAACAAGTATCATTAATGTCTCTAAACCAATAGGTGTGATAAGTATCGAAAAGATGTACTCACTGCCGTATGACGAAGGACTCAAGTATCAGCGGTTGTACTCACTGCTGAACGCAGTTGGACTCAAGTCCTAGCATTAATTATTCAAATGATATTTTCCGGTGTTAGGGTGTAAAGCCTAGACTAAATCAAGTGAAAATAGTAATACCGGATGCTCGGTACACTGTCGAGTCTAAAACTTTAAAAGATCCTTTAGCTTATATTATTATGAGATTATCCCAAGTTATTATTTATTTTGTCATTATCCATTATTATCCTCATTATAAGTATCTAGCCTCCACGACATTAAAATCAAGTGGTGATATGGGCCCAGCCCCAACACACTCTCAAAACGGAGCCTGTGGCTCAACCTCTCGTAGAATTAATGTGCAACACATCAATACCATCTATATTATAGCCAACCTATGCCCTCACATGCACAACTAAGTTGAAAATAACAGCCTATATACCCAGAGATAGCCCCACGAAGCCTTCTTGTCGTACGACAAACAAAGTGCTGCAAATCTCAAATGTAAACTAGACTGATAGAAAACCACTCTATAACGGCTCTGAAAATATATAATAAGAATCCAAGGATCAATATGAGTCTAACGATATAATTTATACTAAGTTCTGGACTAGGCCTAAAATCGGGCTTGAATTAAGCTCGGGGCCTCGCTCGTCGGAATCAAAAATAAACTTCGCCACGGGGTTCCTATCATCACGAGAAGCACAATTTGAGTGTGGGAAGGGCTTTAAATCAGCCCTGGATAGATTCAGTTAAAAGGACAAAGTTTCATGATTTATGAATAAAACGAAGAAATTCAATGAAGGAACAATAACTATGGAGTAGAATAATTCAAAGAAAGAGACTCAATTCATTAAACTCGGATATAGTCAGAAATCCTAAGTTTTTCTTAGTTTGTTCATCAATGGAGGAAACCTATTTTCATGAAATTAATAAGGAAAGAGACTTACCGAGAGTGGGGAAAGACAAAGGAAACCTTTGGAGACTTTTTCTATAACAACAGATGAATTTTCCATAGAGTTTTTCCACAAGAGTTGAGAGAATTGAAGAAAATAAAATTTGGGAAATGGAATGACTAAAAGGGTTAAACTATTTATAACCTCTGCAATTTCCACAGGGGTGGAAATCGTGGTCGCTGTGGCAGAAAATGGGTGTAGAAGGAGAATTCTGAGTCCAATTTCAACAAATCAAAAATGTAAAAAGCATGGAAACAACTTCCGGATCTAATGGAATCGAAGAATTAACCAACCAAGTTTGTTTGAGAAACATGACCCCTAAACTAAGAAATACTGAATTCGTACTAATCCATCAAAGGTACTCAAAATTACACTAGATACCCCGAGAAATAAACCAATACTCTTACTAGCCTAAAATCACCATTTTAGAACTGATGGGAGCATCTGAATTCCATTCCAAGCTCCAAAATTAGTCTTCAAACAAAAATAAAACCACAATTTAGCACAAACCCAAAACACAAAACCCCGCAACACGAACTTAAGGTACATTTAGACTTTATTCGGCATTGATTACTCTCCTTTGAAGGTGAAGCCCGTTTGACTTGTCTAAGATTCTCCATTGTGTCACGAACTGCTATTTTTGGGGTCCCCTATACTTTTCCTTCATTGGCTTCATCCCGAGAGAAGGGAGTTAAGGTAACAAGGATCGTTGACTAATCCTACCTCAGGTATTTTCAAATCGAGATTCGCCGGAGCTAATGAAACTATCAGAAATTAACTCCGAGATTGTCTCAAAGAAAAGTTGACTCTAGTCAATGAGTACTTAGTTTTAGGCTCTAAAATAGACAAAGTGAGATAATTCTCAACCGAGCCACCAGGGAAACAGCAATACCGGTCCCAGTAAATCATAAATGACCTGGGGAAGCTACTGTAAAGCTCTAGAATATAAATTGTCAAGTAATTCTCATAAATAACTATGAGGTTCATTCAAACAACCACTACTAAAAGGACTTTCTTCCTTGAAATTCAACCATAGTAGAAAATAAAGAGAGAGAGAAAGTACATGATACTTCAAACAACTGTAAATACTACTTCTATATCTCCCTCTCAATCTCAAAGGTAGCCTCCTTGACTTGATGGTGCCTCCACTTCACCCTAACCACTGGAATCTCCCTAGACTTCAATTTCCTGACATTCTTAGCTAAAATTTCCACCAGTTCCTCAACAAAGACAAATTCTCATAAAACTACACTGAATCCTCTCAAATAATATGAGACTCATCCTGCCACAACATCAAAACATGAAACATCGAATTAATGGCTGAAAATATAGGAGGCAGTGACAAATGGTAGGCAACATCCCAATTCTCTCTAAAATCTCAAATGGCTCGATATACCTTGGACCAAGCCTGCTTAGCCTATCGAACTTCATCACACTGCGCATAGGATACACTCTCAGGAAGACTCTGTAACCAACACCAAACTCTAAGGCACAAAGTCAATGATTTACGTAGATCTTCTGCCTTCTCTACGCTATCTACAATCTATATGAACCTGATCAAGAGAATCACGCAACAAATCTGAAGTCTGAACTCTAGCCTCAAAACCATTGAACCAACTAACAGGCAATCTACACTGTCTACCATACAATGCCTCAACTGGTGCCATCTCAATACTGTAATAGTAGCTACTATTGTATGAAAACTCTGATAATGCTAGATGTTGATCCCAAGAACCCCTAAAATAAAACACATAAGCTCTCAACATATCCTCCAATACCTAAATAGTCTGCTCTGTCTGACCATTGGTCTGTAGGTGGAAAGCTATGCTCAAATGAACCTCAATACCCAAATTTCACTAGATAGACCTCCAAAACTATGAAATGAATTGTGTGTCTCTATCAGAAATGATAGTCATAGGAACCCCTTGTAATTTAACCACCTTATATATAAAAATTTAAGCTAAACGCTCAGCATTATATGAAGAGTGAGTAGGAATGAAGTGCACTGACTTAGTCAATCTATCAACAACGGCCCAGAAAGTATCATGACCACGGTTAGTCCACAAAAAACCAAAAATAAAGCCCATTGTCACACGCTTCCATTTCTAAGTCAAAATAGGGAGTCTCTGCATCAAACCACCCGGCCGTCGATACTCATACTTAAATAGGTTGGCAGTTCAAACACTGGGAGACATACTCAGTGATATCCCTCTTTAATCTATTCCATTAATACAACTGATGCAAATTATGGTACATCTTAGCTGCACCAGGATGAATCGAATAACTAGAGTTCTAAGCCTCTCACAAAATCAATCGAACCAACTCACTAACCTGCGGTGCGTATATGCGACCATCACACCGAAGAACCCCGTCTGAACCAATAGAAGCCCTGCTAGCCTCTCCAGTTAACACCTGGTCACCAAAAGAAATCAAGTGTTAATCCTTAAATTGACGTTGTTGAATCTAATTTAACAAGGAAGATTTGGCCTCAACACAAGCTAAAACTCTTCCGGGGTCGAATAAATCTAATCTAATCAACTGACTAGACAAAGGCTGAACATCTAATACCGACGACCTCTCTGAAATTGGTAACGCTGCCAAGCTTTTATACTGATTGCCTTTCAGATCAAGGTATCCGCCATTATGTTTGCCTTGCCTGGATGGTAGAGAATAGTAATATCATAATCTTTCTGTAGCTCAATCCACCTCCACTTTCTATAATTGAGCTCCCGCTGGCTCATATTGTACTAAAGACTATGATGGTCAGCATAGATCTCATATTGGATCCCATACAAGTAACACCAATCTTGAGCACAAACACTACCACCGCCAACTCCAAGTCATGAGTAGGGTAATTACGCTTAAACCTCAACTATCTCGACGTATATGTGCTAACCCAACTCTACTACATCTAAGCACAACCCAAGCTAACACCAGAAGTGTCATAACACACGGAGAAACCCTGACCCTCAACTGCTAAGGTCAAAGCTGGCGCTGAAGTTAACAACTCCTTGAGACTCGAAAAGCTCAACTCGAAATCCTTAAACCACTGGAAGGTCATATCCTTCCTACTCAACTTAGTCAAAGGCATTGTAATTGATGAAAACCCCTCGACAAAGCATTGGTGGTAACCTAGTAACCCAACAAAGCTCCGAATCTCAGTAGGAGATATTGGCCTCGGCCAATCACGCACTGCCTAAATCTTTGCTAGATCAACTTTAATCCTAGTCTTAGATATTACATTCCCTAAGAATGCAATAGAATCTAACTAAAACTCGTACTTTGAGAACTTGGCATAAAGTCGGTGCACTCTAAGTGTCCGAAGTATCTCTCTCAAGTGCTGCTCATGATCAGATTTACTATATGAATACACCAAATTATATCGATGAATACAATCACAAATGAGTCCATGTAAGGCTTAAGCACCCCATGCACTAAGTCCATAAACGATGTCGGGGTATTAGTAAAATTGAAAGACATAATTAGAAACTCATAATGGCCATAAAGAGTCCTAAATTATGTCTTCAGAATTCCCTATATCCGAATTTTTAAATAATGTTAACTTGAACTCAAGTCTATTTTAGAGAACACGACTGCACCCCGAAGCTGATCAAACAAGTCATCGATCCTCTGCATATGATATCTATTCTTAACTGTAACCTTGTTCAACTAACGATAATCAATACACATCCAAATAATACCATTTTTCTTTTTAACAAACAAGACTGGTGCACCCCACAATGACACACTAGTACAAAAAATCCCTTTTCTAACAAATCGGAGTTCAACCTTCATCTCTCTAAATTCTGCAAGAGCCATATGGTAGGGAGCAATAAAAATGGGCATGGTGCTCGTCTCTAAGTCAATAGAAAAAACAATATCTTGATTTAGTGGTATGCATGGTAGGTTAGTCAGAAATATATTAAGAAACTCATAAACCACAGGAATAGATTCGGGAATATGAGTGTTAGACCGATCGATGAGTTTTGACTCCTTTTTTATGTTTTTGATTTTCCATTATAAAATTAGAAGTTATAATAAAAGGTCATTAAACTTATCGATAGTTTGTTGTGGATCCCTCTTAGGTGAGACCTACCCCCCTCGCTGGGGCGGTCTGTCCCTGCAATTTCACAACAATTGAAATATTGAGTTCCACGGGTCTCGAATAAGCACTTCAAGTCTAATTTAAAAAAACTAAAAATGTAAACAACATGGAAATGACATTTTGGATCTAATAGAATAGACTAATTAACCAACTGAGGTCTTTTAAGTAAAATGACCCCTAAAATAAAATATACCAAATTCGCACTAATCAACCAAGGTACTCAAAATTCACTAGATACTCCAAAAAATAATCTAATACTCTTACTAACCTAAAATTACCATTCTGGAATGGATGGAAGATTATGAATTCTAGTACCACACTTCAACCATCGAAAGACCACCCAAGCTCCAAAATTAGGCCTTAAACAAAAACAAAACCATAATTTAGCATAATTCTCAACCGAGCCTGCCAGGAAAATTGAAATATTGGTCCCAGCAAGTCACAAATGACCTGGGGCAGCTATTGGAAAGCTCTAGAATAAAAAACTTCATATAATAATCATAAATGACTGTAAGGGTCATTACATATTGATTCGACTAAGATTGCAACGGTCCATGATTAGCCTAGACAGACTACTCCCACAGAGGTGTGTAGATTTGTTGGACTTGTTGGTTATTACAATAATTTTTTTAAGGTTTTCTCTTATATTGCAATTCCATTGACAATATGACTAGAAATAATAAAAGTTCCTTTTAGAGGCTTAAGACTATCTTGACTTCTGCTCCTGTATTGACATTACCAATTAAGGGTTAGAGTTTGTGATTTATTGTGATGCTTCCTGTATTGGTTTGGTTGTGTTCTAATGGGTAGGGTCATGTGATTCCTTATACCTCTATACAACTTAAGGTTCATCAGCATAACTACCCTATCCATGACTTGGAGTTGGCGATGGTAGTTTTTGCACTCAAGATCTGGCGCCACAATCATTATGGAGTCCATTGTGAGATCTTCACTAATCACCACAGTCTTAAGTACATTATGAGTCAAAGGGATATTAATACTCGTCAATGCAAGTGGGTTGAGTTATTGAAGGACTATGATATTTCTATCTTGTATCATTGGGGCAAGGCAAATGTGGTAGCAGATTCCTTGAGCTAGAGGGCGGTGAGTATGGGAAGTGTGGCTGCATTATTTTGAGGTTTGATGGTCGAGTTTGTGTTCCCCGAGTTGGTAATCTAATTCAGTTGGTTTTTTGTGAGGCCCACAGTTTTGCTATTTAGTAACGCTGAAATTACACCTCCCTCTGAAGTATAATCGATAGTTGGTCAAATATAGTACCCAACTAGGTTGGGGTCAATCCCATTGGGAATATGGTATCGGATTTACACCTAGTAAAAATATCTAGTCAATTACGGTTTACTTTAAGCAATAAACATGAAGTAAAAGGGGGAGTATGTATATGAAAGTATTCGCTGCACTTACTTGGGACGTGTAGAAGAATTCAAGTGATTAGTTAATATAGGTTTATATTCACCAGGGTTCAATAAACCTTCGGATTGTAATCCTTTATGGTTGTGCAATATTTCCTACAGGCATACTTACGTATGAATCCAACCCTATTCTTATAAGTATTTTTTAATCATTAATTCTAGAAAAATCTTTTTTACTCTGGGTTAGGGCTGTGAAAGAGTGAATTGTCCTTAGCATGATAACCCAAGATAATTACTCTTGCTACAACAGTAAGCATTGAATGAGGATTAATGCCTCAAATTCTTACCATAATCTCATCTATCAATTTATACCACAGGGTTAGTGCTAGTCAAACCTAGGTGTATTCTAATGTTTACAACCACTAATAATTGTTTTATTACGTAGAGATTATGCTCATATGCTAGGGTAGATACAACAACCATATGAAAAATTACAATCTAATGAAGTTTCACCCATGGCTCCTACAACCTTAGAGTTGAGGGTTTAACCACTCATTGATATTAACATACAAAAATAAAATGATAGATCAGTAATTATCATACCACTGAAATAAGCTTCCGATTGATGTAGTATAATGATCCATGAACTCCACAGTTGTGTTTTTAGAGAGAATATATGTATGAAAACCCTTAGGTCAAGAATCTCTGATAATAATAATGGTTATACTAATTCTGATAATGATGATAATGCTCTCTTTTCAAACTACCATAATTCTAGTATTTATAGAGCATAGGTGTAAGCGCAATATCAGAAATTTGTATTAGGTCATTGCTAAGCATTGGATGGAACACTGAACGAACCGTTTGGTGGTAGAAGGACCATCTAGTCTTCCATCTATCACCTCCACTATACATTGAACTTCCAGTTAGGAAAAAAAACTTGGACGAACCATCGTGTGTCAAATGAAACGTCTCTTGAGTCGTCTGTTCTTTTGACATTTCCAGTGTTATATCTGTTTGGTGATGGATTTCGACGAACCTTCTGTTAGTGGGAGAATCGCCCAATACACCGCCTAACTTGGCCTTCTTATCTAGTGCCTTTCCTTTTGGGTGAAGGGCTTGGACGAGTAGTCTGGTGACAGGCAAAACATCAAAGAATCTTGCAAAAATTGCCCTTTTTCTATACAATTGCTCCAAACTTTCTCATATCGACTTAACCCTGCAAATACTCATAAAAGACATTAAAAACACTATTATTCCTCAAGAACATGGTTTATTTCCTGGATTTTAAGTGCAATATATGTCTAAAATACCGTCACATCAACACCCTCAACCTAAAACATTTGCTTGTCCTTGAGCAACAACAAAACCTGTACACATTAAACGCTTAAAACACCCATAGTACATAACTCAGTTCAGCACAATCAAACACTGGGCATCATATCACATTGGCTAACTGTATCTATTCATACAATGCAACTTTTTTGAGTGAAACACTGAAAGACCTTTCACAAGGCATGTGTCCCTTAGAACTATTACATTACCTTATTCATTACTGATCAAAGTATAGAATTGCTCTCACAACAAAGAAGTCTCACACACAAAGATATTTAGTTACATTGGGACTGGGAAAGTATCATCTCACACTTAGAAAGAAATCTAATTATATACACAATAGCCATAGGCTTTCCCTTATCAATTACAACTCAGTTTTCAGTAGGTTGACCTAAATCAGGCCATGAACTTGTTTATCTTATAATGATGGTCTGAGTGCTGGTAGGAAATGATTTGAGAACTTATTGACTGACTCATTTTGTTCCTTTACCCCCCCCCCTTTTCTCTTACATCATTGTCCCTTTTACAATCTTTTTTTCTTAGTCTTTAGCCTC
>JBDJHY010199718.1:0-11645 GCA_039654485.1 Withania somnifera | reverse complement strand
GTTACATATTAGTGTTTTACATCTTGATTTCTAGTTCATATTGCAAGTTAGTTTTAATTAAATTAATATAATCTTTTAAAGTCTTAATCGATATTTTAGATCTAAATCATTACGTAGCTTTGTGAAGGGAATCAATTATATATAAGTCCCTGAGGGTTTGAAAATCTGGTTCGGAAGAGCCACTATATTACTCGTTCGACCACGTACACTTGCGTGTACTTCTAGACGCAACAAGCAAGATATAAGGAAATTGGTGGATTTAGGCTAAGATTTATGAGTTTCTATTTGAGGGCCTTATATTATCCATAAGGGTATGAATTTAGCTAGTACAAATGATTTATGAGGAATAGATTAAGTGTAGTGAGGTTGTAAGAAGAAAAGGTGTCTAGGTTATGACTAGATAAATTGTATGAGTGAGATCTATTGTTTTTGTTCTTGACCCTTAAAAGGACTTATGTCACCCTTATTTATGATCTAGTAGCTTTAAGCCTGAATAATAAGATAAAGTTGTGTGCAACCAGTGTTTAGTAATGAATACTATACTTGAACTCTAGATTATCACCAGAATAAAGGGGTGAGAGTGCAAGGATGATAAGTGACAAGGTTTGCTTTAGAGTCCAACCTAGTTAGCTTGACATAGTATGTGTGAGAACTTAAGTTGATGACCTATGTCAAAGTGTGATGGTGTGGGTATAAGGTATGATCCCCATTTGAATAAATAAATTAAGGTTAATTCTTAGATAGATAAATAGGGATCATATGTATTAACAGGATAAATGTGTACCCACGTTATTGCATGATATTCTAGGCTTCTATATTCTAGGTGTTACTATAAGTTAGTATTAAAAAACCTTGAAAGGTGGGAATGTAATGACCCTTAATTTATGGTGTCCAAAAGAGATTAGTTAAGAGGTTATGGGTAAGGAAAATGTTATGGAGTATCTTGATGTAGTGTCTGCCCTTTTTAAATGGATGGATAGGGAATCATATATGATTTTTTTAAGCAAGGAAGGTAGGAATCTTATAGTTATAGTATTATATAAAAGAGAAGGTTAATAGTTACCCCAGAAGAAATCTCTAGTAAGAATTTAAGTATCTATAGGTATGATAGTTAAGGAGTAAATTGTGTGTACAGTATTTGCATGATCCTGAATAGATGGTTGATTATGTCCCAAACTTAAGAAGAAATCCTCATACTCAGAATGGTTAGTATCGATTTAAGGGGGAGATGAGAAAAATGAATTGCCAAGTTTGGTCTTGAAAACTAAAGTGATGAGTTACTGGAAAGATTTATGGTGAGTCACCAATCCATTCTTACTATAAGTTATTCCTCAAATTTCATTCACTATGACACTCTACTGTGTCCTACATGTCAACATCTTTCGCATGACCTATACTCCTATACTTTATATAAATTCAAGCATATGCTTAGTTACAAGAATATGAAGCAGCCTTTTTATCTCAGAGACCTCAATCTTATACATAAAGTCATGAATTCAAGCCTTATATAATGTCTCTCATTTATATTCATTGTTATTCTTAGTGATATAAACTCATGATATGTTATGTTTAAGGTAAAGCACTTTATGTAAATTCTTGACCGAGTTCAGTTCCTAGATAAGGAATGAATGCTCAAGAAGAAATCTCAGTCTTATTCATGATTCTGATATTTTCTTATCTTCCAATTCAGTTATAGAGTTTTTAGTATGATTTAGCTATCCATCTTAAAATATATATCAATGCTACATTGTATTATATACTCTGAGTTTCATACCCTACAAGCTGCAGTTTTAAATTACACTATTCTTGTGTCTCTTAGAATGTCAAAATCCTATGACCTTAGGCCTCATGATATTCCCTAAGTTTCTTATTAAATCATGTTATGACTGATACAAGCTCAGCAAGACTACTCCAATGGATCGTGCTTCCAATCCCTTTCTACTCTAAGTTCAATGTATGTCTATCCATGAGAATAAAGTACAACTATGTTATGATCATGCTCAATTCAGAGTCTGTGTCAATGATCTATAGTTAGACCTTTATCCATAACGTTTATATTTTATGCTCATGGTCTTTTCCCTTTAGTGATTTCATTTATGATAAGGTAGATAATAGTGAAAGAAGCTTGGAAAATAATAAGATGGGATACAGTTTGTACTTAGTTAGTAGATACTCCGATGTGTTTAAGTAACTTAAGTTGTTAAGTATGGATGAACTATGAGGTAAGGTCTAATTATGTGAAATTAATATATATGATATTATTAATTGCAGTGCTTCTTAATAAGGTCCCAATATTTTTTTGCTTCATAAAGGCTATTATAAATATATTGAGATAAGTTTGAATGTCATGGTTGTAAATGTATGAGCAATTGTGTAATGTGGCTAGTGACTCTTTCGTTATAGCTTGAGCATGGTGGATTCAAGGTATAAAAATAAATTATGTTCTTAAGGATATAGAATATAACATTTAGTGGCTTAGACTAGAACAGTTGCATGACATGCAACACCTTGTACCTCCAAGTTAGGTTTGAAGATGGGAACAACATATGATCTGACTCAATCTATAGTATATATAAGTACCTTGCGAGAGTTGCAGGATGCAATTGATGAAGTATAGTTGTTATCAATCATATAACTTAAGGAATAGCTAGTCATATCCTTACTTTTTTCTCAACGAACTCATGTTTCATGTCCTATAGGTCCATATTGAAAAAGACTAATTTTCAAGGATAATTTCATATATCGAATAAAGTTTTCATGTCTATGTTAGTCTCCCGCACTAATGACTCGTGATATTGCAATCCCTAGAAGTTGGTTGTACAACCCTTGTTGTTGGTAAGGTTTAATATTTAGCAGGGAATATAGCTAGAGATAGTTAAAGGAAATTAACTTTTATATGGTCCTTCTAGTCAGGACCTTCATTGGAGGTAATAAGTTTCCTATACAAAAATCCGTAGAATTTTATATGCATGACTTTATTATCTTATTGTCTTATGAACATGTCTATGCCATATTTTCTCTAGTACAAATTCTAACTCATAACATGAGCCAGTCCAACTTTTGTTTTAAGGTAAACCTTTTTGCAGATAAGATGAGAATTATTCCATTCATACTCCTATTATAGCTTTAGCCATCATTCGACGATGAATGATCCCCCGAGGGAGATATTATAACACCCCAAACTCTTGAATCAAACTTATACCATTTTATGCATGTGCTTAAATTTAAGTCAAATTATTTATGATTTAATTGTAAGCTTCAAGATATTTATCCATGTGTATGAGGAGTGTAGAAGGTGAATTAAGGTTTTAAGGAACCCTAATCTCAAAGTTGAACTCCAAACTTCCTTACTAGATTAGTTTTCATAGAAGATCAATCATAGGTCAACTTAAAATGATCATAACTAAAAAATTGTACAGAGATATAAGGCCCATTTCCCATCATATTAAAGATATGTGAGTCTTCTTTCCAACTCAATAAACCATTTGTCAATACAAGACCAGATTAAGAAGTTATGTCATTTTTACCAAGGACTGTCAAAGCGGTCAGGAGCAATGCTCTGGATGATTTATTATCGTCTTCCAATGCCCCATCATGAGGGGATGTGGTTTTAAACCAATAACCCTTGGTTTTATCTCAAAATGATGCAAGGTTCAATGGTCTATTGGGGGTGCAATAGTCTAATAAAATGGTGTTAGAATAGAATTTTCTAGTGTTTTTTGGGAAATTGAGAGGTAGTTTAATCCTCTATCGTTTTAATTTACCACCCACATTTTTAAACATCCAAAAGGGTTTTTTTTATAAAAACTAACATATCTAACTCCTCTCTCAATATTTCCTCTTCCTTCTCCCCAAAAACCTCAAAATCCCTATAACCCTTATGCCAGACATTCTAGATACAAAGAGGAGTCCACCCAAAGTCTTTCTAGGTTTCCCACTCTAAGAACTCTATAAAAGAGTTCCTTTTTTCAAGGTCAAACTCAAATATTTCAAGATCACAACTTTCTCAAAGAATTTTTAAAATTAAGGTAAGATTTGGCCATAGAATATTCAAGATTTCTTTATTTTGAAACATACTAATATACTCTTAGTCATTTAAATCATATGTCTTCAACAAACTTACATCAAGATTTCAATAATTAAATTATTGAATGTTCTTCCTCAAATCCAAGGTTCTCTATCAAGTATTACGGAGCGATTATATAATGAACATTTTGTCATTTCATTTCTTTTCATCTTTTTCTGTGCATAGAGTTGTCTGTTAGTCGCCCCAAGTCATTTATGACTTGTTGGGACTAGTAGATTAGGTCCTTGGTGACTCATTTTCCCGTTATTTTAGTTTCTCTATTTTGAAGTATTAGTTTAGAAATAGTGGAACTTGACAGTGAATTTCGGCTATGGAATAGAATTTCTACAGTTTTGTTAGCTCTGGAGTGCTGACTTTGGACTAGGTCGACACTTAAGTTCGTGTCCTGGGCTTCTCATTTTGAGTTTGGATTTTTTGTGGAAATTTAGCCCAACAAAATCTCATTTTAGATCTTGGGTGGTCTCTTGGTAGTTAGAGTGTCGAATCAAAATTTTGGTAATTCCAATAGCTTTGAAATGTCAATTTTGGGCTAGTTGAGTCATTGGTTCATTTCATGAGGCCGCCGTTGCATTTTTTTTTGGTTGCAGGGGGAAGTTGTGAATTTTGGCCTTAGGTGTTGACTTGGTAAACATTCTTTCAAAACATCCTCGTATCCTAATTTTATCTATGCCATTAACTTTGGAATGTCATTTTGGCTATGGATGCATAGTTCATTTGCGTAAATTTGAAGCCGAACATATTTCAAATGGTGTTTTAGGAATTTTCCTAATTTTAGATTTCTATTTTCAAAACTATATCTGGTGCAGAGGGATTCCTTTTTCGTGATTGCAGAGTTTTCTTACATGATAGTGATGCTCTGCTTCTACTATTCTATATGATCGTGTCCTCCCTTCATGCGATCTCGATGAAGCTATTCCCTATTACTCTACGCAATTGAGATGCCCAGTCACATAATCATGATGTCTAGCATATCATCCCATCACAATCGCGACCCCTTGCCCAAGCAATCACGATGAACAGATGCCTGGCATTATATAAACTGTTTCCTCAAAAATTCAGATCATTTTCCCCATTTTCCTCTTTAGTTTTTCTCTGTCCAAGCTTTTTGTTGAGACCAAATCCTATATAGATTGAAGGGAGGTTCTTCCCCAAGATCCCTCTCATTGGTATGTTGTTTTCACTTCGTAGTTTCCACAGATATGTAGGTTTTCACCATTTTTAAAACTTAATTATGTACAGGCGACACATTTATTTGGGTGTGTATTCCTTCCATTCTAGCTTATTGTGATTTTAAAAGGTTTTGTAGTTTTGATCACGCCATTTTCGAGAAGGTTTGGGGATCTTATAATGGTGCATATAGGCTTAAAATCGAACCAAGTATTCCTGGATACGAGCCCTTTGTATTGGTATTTTAGTTTAATATTCTAGGTTGTGGGGCCCATGGGACTATTTTGGGGCCTATTTTCCAACCTGAGTTACATATCGCAATCTGAATCTCATTTTTTAATGTTTTATCCCTGGATTTGTAATATTATAGTTTCCAGTTACTTTGGTTGAATTGGACTTCGGGCCTATTATGCGCGTATTTTGGTGAATCTTGTCGTCACCTAGGTAGGCTAGGTTTATTTATGTGCATTGTAGGTTGGGTTATTATTTGTGCTTATGATATGGCCAGTAGTGTGGGCTGAGTTTTTTTTTAGATCTTTGTATTTTAGCTGACATCCTTTCGGATTCTGGGGGACCGTGAGAGGATAGAGAGGGTGAAGGGTTATATGCTCGGTCCTGGCTCAATCGTGTGGAGGCCAAAGACCTTGGAAACTATTCTAGTTGTTGTTCGATAAGTATGGTGAGATGAGTTCTTAGATGGTGAATTTTCGCTGATCCTAGACTTCGTATACTTTCCATTTCCATTATTATTTGTATTGTTGTTGCTATATTATATTGAGGCACCTATGTATTACTGTTTGGCTGGTTATTGGCGCTGATAGTGGGCCAGGCCCCAAGATTTGGCACTGTTACGGCGAGGCCCTGGTTACTAGAACTTATAGTGGGTAAGGCAAGATTTGGCACTTTAGAGCGATGCCCTGTTTACTGGCACTGATAGAGGGCGAGGCCCTGAGATTTGGCACTTTAGGGCAATGCCCTGGTTACTGGCACTAATAGGGAGCGAGGCCCCAAAATTTGGCACTGTTAGGGTGAGGCCCTAGTTACTGGCATTGATAGGGGTTGAGGCCCCAAGATTTGACACTATTTGGGTGAGGCCTTGATATTTGGCACTGATTGGTGAGGCCGTGAGATTTGGAACTGTTTGGGAAGGGCCTAATATTGGCACTTATTAATAGGATGGTGTTTGGTACTTCAGATACTTCTCTATTTTACTTTCAAGCACCCTCGTCTATCTCCTTCATATTGTGTATTCTCACCGGTCTTAAAGAGGAAGTCATGGGGGGTTTTGTTATGCTATTTGTACTTACCGGTGGTATGGGATGCAAGGTAGGTTTTGTGTGTTTAATATCTATTCCTTACTTAGTTGTATCCTACTGTTCGGTCCTTTATTTGTAGTATATGCATACACAACTTTATGGTTAATAGGTTTTGCTTAGTTTGAGCACAAGTATGTTTTCTTACTTTACTTTTGGGTAATTGGGTACAGGTCACTCTTGATTGTGCTCACCACATTTTAGTTTATGTAGATCTATACTTACACTTCCAGTATCTTACCTCTCTTCTTATCTATTAGCTTTACTGCTTTCCTACTATTATTGATATGTTTTACTTCCTTGACTTCATTATTCGCATTTTATTTTAGCCTAGTTGGCCAATGATACCTACTGGGAACCTTATTTGGTACTCATGTTAGACTTTTATACCTTTTTTGTGGTGCAGATACCGGTAAGGTTTAACAGAGATACTGTGATCATAAGGAGTAGGTACACTTGCGGAGATTAATGTGAGCTTTTCTGTCCAAGCCGATCGTCGTTTCCTTGAGTTCATCTTGCTTCATTCTATCTATAGAAGGCCTTGTGTTGTATTACGTTTGTAGGAGTTGTTTTGTATTTCTATCTTTCTGATACTTTGTACAGTAGCTCCACATGCCATTGACAGTAAGTTTGGGGATTTGGGTTGTGTATGTATTTTTTCTACTTGCATTCTTTTATGTTTCATAGCGCATTGTGTGTAGCTTCGGTGTGACCTGAATTTTTGATCATGAAAGAGTGGTATCAGGTCCTATGTTTAATAGTCTCTCTAACATTGGAGAAATTACCTAGTAGAGTCCTATAGCTCAGTACATAGACATCCACATCCAATCTTCAGGATGCTATGGGTTCCTTAGGATCTACTGCCCTTTGAAATCCTAGGGTGCGTTGTTATCCATACTCTACTGGAAATTACCTTGGATTCATTCTTTTTCGGTTCGTACCAGAGGATCTTCAGTGGATCGGAACCCTTCCCCATCTAATCAGGAAGGGGTAGGGGAGAACGCTCCACTAGTCCCTACCACCCAGCCTATTTCACAGTTGCAGGCAGCCCTGTGCAACCATTACAGCCTATTAGCCACCACCTTCCATGTTCAGAGACCCATTGTGGCAGATGCTCCAGATGTTAGACAGTATAGTGCAGACAGGTCGTAGTCGTCTACTCAAGGAGTGGAGCAGAGTGTACCACCTCCCCTAAATTCACCACCAGCAGTACCACCGAATGTATCATTTTAGGCTACTCTCATTTCTCCTGCATTAGCAGTCGCTCCTTCTATACCCACATTTAAGGTACAAAAGATATTGGACTATTATCTATGAATTTCCCCTATCAGGTTCTCGTGAGTACTGGGGCAGGACCCCATGAGCTTTTTACTATCTATGAGGAGAGCCTACATACCTTAGAGCTTTTAGATTTGCATGGGATAGACTTTACATCCTATCTACTTGAGGGTGCCGCCAGTCAGCGATGGAGAATGTTTCAGGTGTGTAGACTCCAGGTCAGCTCCACCCACTTAGGGTCAGTTTAGGGAGGTATTTCGAGATGAAAACATGCCTTGAAGAACCTGTGAGGCATCATAAATGCAATTTAAGAGGTTGAGACAAGGCTCTATGATGGCGCAGGAGTATGAGGCATGGTTTATTGATTTTTATGGGCATGTTGGGGACTTGATATCTACTAAGAAGGAGCGGATCTCCCGCTTTGCTCATAAATTAAGGCCTGACTTGCAGGGAAATGTTGAGTTACTTCTGTTGTTATAGAAGTCATTTCTAGATGTTTGTGACCATACTTTCCATGTGGAGATTTTGACTCGCCAGGCTTAAGGGGGTGGCAAGAAGCGGCAGTGCTATCAGGGCAGGTCTTCAGGGTTTAGGTCAGAGGGTTAGGGAAAACAGCCAGCCTATCAAAGGCCTAGTTCCAGGTTTGTGAGGCCTAGTTCTGTGATATGGTCAGGAATTGGGATGTTTTCTATATCTTGGGAGCGGGATCGGTATGCTCGACATTGTCCCAAGATCCCCAAAGGTAGTTCAACTAAGGGATGTTTTTGAGTGTGGAGATCAGTGCCACTATACCCAAGATTTCCCCCAGTGTAGGGCCTCTTAGGCTGCACCGCTACCTATTCAACCATTGCAGATAATGCCACTGGTCAGTGGTGAGCACCAGCTATTTAGGCAACTAAGGGATGAGGCTGGGTGGCCAGAGGCAGAGGCAGGGATTTGGGTACACATCGTGATAGGGAACAGTGCTAGCTTTATCCCATTCTTGATAGGGCTGAGGCAAAGGCATCTAATATATTTTTCACCAATACGTTGACTATTCTTGGGTTTTTTACATTGATATTATTTCATTTGGGTTCCATACTATCGTACATATCTGGTTATTTTCTTCGCGATTGGGTGTTGTTAGTTAGTGGCTATGTATACCCTTGAGCATATCTACCCTGATGGGTGCGGCCCTAGTGGTGGATCAGGTATATAGGTCATTTCTTGTGACTATTCAGGGTCACGACACATGGGCTAACTTAATTGAGCTGGCTATGTTAGATTTTAAAGTGATTTTGGGCATGGACTGGTTGTCCTCCTATCATGCAGTCCTGGATTGTTATGCCAAGACTATGACCTTATCTATGCCTTGTGTGTCCTTTGTAGTAGGGCACGGTCCCACTAGTCATTCATCAGTTTGGGTTATTTCTTATTATCAAGCCCGTATACTTGTTTCTCGAAGTTGTTAAGCTTATTTGGCCCATGTTAGAGATGTCATTTCTGAGTCCCTTTCCCCTAAGATTGTGTCGATTGTTAGAGAGTTTGTCAATATTTTCCCTATTGATTTTCTTAGCCTTCCACCAGAGCGGTATATAGACTTTTCTATCAAGGTTGAGCCAGGCCCCAGGCCTATTTCTATTCTCCGTAAATTAACTTGATGAGCTTCAAGAGTTGGGCGCTCAGCTGCAAGATTTGCTTGAAAAGGGTTTTATCCGTCCTAGTGTATCCCCATAGGGTTGCCTGATTTTATTTGTGAAGAAGAAGGATAGGTCCATGCAGATGCGTATTGATTAAACACAACTAAACAAGGTGATTATTAAGAATAAGTATCCTCTACCCCGTATCGATGATTTATTTGATCAACTTCAGGGAGTCATGATGTTCTCTAAGATTAATCTAAGGTCTGGTTGCCACCAGCTGAGGATGTTAGAAAGATAGCTTTTTGGATAAGGTATGGGTAATATGAGTCCCTAGTGATATCGTTTGGGCTGACAAATACTCCTACAGCCTTCATAGATTTGATGACTTGGGTGTTCCGAACTTGCTTAGACTCATTCATGATTATTTTTATTGACAAGATACTAGTTTACTCGCAAATTCAAGCCAAGTATGTGGGGTACCTTAGGGTTGTGTTTCAGATTTTTTGGACTGAGCGAATCTATGCTAAGTTCTCAAAGTATGAGTTTTGGCTAGATTCCATCTCTTCTCTAGGCCATGTAGTATCAAATGTTGGTGTTAGTATTAATCCAGCTAAGGTTTTTCGTCACTAAGATTTGTATATTTCTGGGATTGGTAGGGTATTATCATTGTTTTGTTTAGGGTTTCTCTTCCATTGTAGCTCCATTGACTAGACTGACACAGAAGGATGTGTTTTTCCGGTGGTCAGCAAAGTGTGAGGCCAACTTTTTTAAGCTTAAGGAGTTGTTGACTACCACTCTAGTTCTTGTTCTACCAATTGAGGGCTAGCATTTTATAGTATATGGTGATTCTTTCGGGGTTGGTCTGGGTTGTGTTCTGATGCAGCAGGGCCATGTAATAGTATATGCATCGAGGCAGCTGAAGGATCATGAGAACAACTACCGCACCCATGATTTGGAGTTGGTGGCGGTGATTTTTGCACTTAAGATCTAGAGGCACTACTTATATAGAGTCCAATGCGAGGTATTCACTGATCATCACTGCTTACAATACATTCAGAGTCAGAAGGATCTTAACTTGAGGTAGCAGTCATGGGTTGAGCTCCTGAAGGACTATGATTTGATCATTCTCTACCATTCGAGAAAGGCTAATGTGGCTGCCGATGCCTTAAGTTGGAAGGTGTTGAGCTTGGGTAGTCTAGCAGTAGTTCCTAATTCTTAGAGACCACTAGCTCAGGATGTTCAGTTCTTGTCCAACATGATGATTAGGTTGGATCTTTCAGTGTTGGAGTAGATTACTACATATAATGAGTCTAGATCATCCTTGTTTGACCAGATTCGAACGCGCCAGTATAAGGACCCATGTTTAGTACAGTTGTGATAAAGGGTCCTATTCAGTGATTTTGGTTGGTCTAGAGTAGACCCTAAGGGTGTTTTATAGTTTTATGACCGCCTGGTTGTTCCGAGGGTTGGTGGTTGCATGAGGCCCATTGCTCCTATTACTCTATTCACTAGGGTATTTTGAGGATGTACCAGAATCTGAGGAAACATTATTGGTGCCGAGGTATGAGGAGGTCTATAGCTTCCTTTGTGTCTTAGTGCTTGAACTGTCAACAAGTGAAGCTCAAAACACCAGAGGCCAGGCGGTGAGATGCAGAGGCTCCCTATCCCTGAGTAGAAGTGGGAGCGGATCACTATGGATTTCATCACAGGCCTTCCCTGTACTTCCAAAGGGTTTTATTATATTTGGGTAATTGTGGATCAACTGACCAAGAAAGTTCACTTCCTACCAACTCATTCAACCTGGGGAGTATAGAAATTGGCTGAGCTATATGTCCGTGAGTAGTTAGACTTTATAGGGTACCGGTATCTATCATATTTGATTGTGGCACACAGTTCAAGTTGCCGTTCTAAAGATAAATTCTGAGGGAGTTGGGTATAGATGTTGATCTGAGCATAGTGTTTCACCTACAGACGAATTGGCAGTTTGAGAGGACCATTCAAGTGTTTCATGATATGTTGCGTGCCTTTGTGTTTGACTTTGTAGGTAACTGGGACAGGCACTTTCCCTTTGAAGAGTTCTCATATAATTCATCTACCATTCTGTAATGACCCTTAAGGTCATTTATGATAAATATGCAGCGTCTTGCATCCTAGAGCATTTCGGTAGTTGCCCCAAGT
>JBDJHY010199707.1:0-11645 GCA_039654485.1 Withania somnifera | reverse complement strand
AAGTCATAAATGACTTGGGGCAACTACCAAAATACTCTAGGATGCAAGACACTGCATATTTATCATAAATGACCTTAGTGTATTCCCCCAAACTTCTCATGGTCACGATTGTACAGGAATCATCATGGATTGATTGACCAGATTTGTTTGCTTTTTACAAACTTCATCTTTTTTGGGACACCAAGAGATTTGATGCCATGTATGTTAGAGAGACTCTTTGTCTACATGAGGGTGCAAACTTCTATTATATCAGTCGGGGGTAAGTATTTTACTTCACATATCTCGAGGAATCTATAATGTGATATGGGTAAAATGATAGCTTTGAGTAGGATATTTCACCCACAAACAAATAGGTGGTCTGAGCAGACCATTCTGGTACACCGTGATAGCTTTCAGGTTTGTACTTTGATTTTGATGGTAGTGGGGATCAACATTTGGCTTTAGTAGAGTTCCCATAATGATAGGTATCATCCTAGTAGCTAGATTTTACTATTCGAGGTTATGCATTGTATGTGTTGCAGATTACATATTGGTAGGTACAATAGTATTAAAATTTGACCTCAAATGTTTGATTTTATTTGAGATACTACCGAAAGAGTTAGCTTTATGAGTTTAGACTTTATATTGTACATAGTAGACTAAAGATCCTTACAGATTTGAGGCCTTGGTCTTGAGTTTAGTACTGACGACTTGTGGATTTCGAGCTTAATTGAGGCCTTATTAGATCACAGAGCAGATTAGTAGGCTCGCCTGTAGATTATAGACCAACCTTCATAAATTAGTGGCGGTGTACCCTATACTATCAACATCTTCATGCTTTATTGTTATATATACCATATCCATTCTGTACATTTTATCATGAGTCAACTTAATTTAATGACAAATTAGTTTGTGTCAAGCACTTTGAGGTAGCTATTGAGGAAATATGTAGACGAATCAGGTTCAGAAATATTTCTTTTATGAGAGTTCATTGGTCGCATGGTATAGATGAGGAGTTCAGTGGGATGTTGAGAAGCATCATGTGAGTTGTTATGTTTGTGTTTGTTTTAAGATTTGGGTACTGCTTCCTACTTAACTTTTGCAGATGAATTATAATGGCCCTCAAGGCCATTTTCATAATTCCCTGTGGTTTCTAAATGTTTAGAGCATTCTTGTAACTTCCCCAAGTCATTTTTGACTTGCTGGGACCGAAAGGTTGACTATCTGCAGTTTTATGGTCAACATTCCTTTGCAGTTATAGCTCTTCAGCCTTATTCAGATTATATTATTCTAAATAGTCTTTATTTTGATTCTGTTGAATTCGTAATATCAATTACATAAATATTCCATGTTTGGAGTTCTAGAATCGGACTGTATTTCCATTCTAGGTGCTTTTTGAAAATTTTCCAAAATTTTGTCAGGGGAGCTATGCAGGGACCGATTTATCGACCAGGTGATCGATAAAATGATAGCCCATAAATCGGGCAAGTGACCAATTTATCAGTCAGTCGGTCGATGTATATATATTTTCTTCCTCACTAAATTTTTTCATATTTCTTTTAATTTTCTCCATGTTTGTTGATAAGTGGAGCTTCACAAAGCTCCTTTGAAGCGTGATATCAAGGTTCTAATCTATAGAAACTCGTTATGGTGGTTTTATGATAATTTCTACCTGATAATTCTTTGTTTTTGCTATTATATAAACTTTTCAAGCTTATATCTTCTAATTTAACCATTAAATTAAGGCCTATTTATTGTATCATATGATGTATGAGTTTTTCTCTATGTGTTGGTATAAATATTTCCTTTTCTTGAGTTGTTAGGGTTTACAGACCCATTTTTAGTTTGGATTTTAACCCCGCTATTTATATAGCTATATGGGTCTTGTTTTAATCATCTTGACACATCAGTTATGTTTTTTCTAGCCTCATGTGGTTTCGAGAGTCGTACGTGATTATTGGATTATTTAGGCACACTTCTCGAGGACATCTTTAGAATCCAAGTAGGCTACGGTCTATTTTCTTCAAACTAACAGCTCAAGAAAAAGAAATATTCTATTAATAAGTGTAGTCTAAGTATGTTATAGTGCCACTCGGGGCTGGGAGTACTAGTCGGGCCCCAATATGCTTATTCTTTCGGCCTATGTCCTACTTAGTTGGCTTGTAGCTTAACTACTAACCCTGGGGATGTATTTCCCTATCCGTGTATCACATGCTGACTCTGGAATGTATTGTGGTGGCGGAAGGAGTAACACCTTTGATGCATATTGTTATATGTTGTCTTTTGATAGTAGTGAGGTTGGGGAGAGGATTATACTAGTTGTTAGATCTTAGCAGCTATCCCCTGATTTAGGTTGGTGGCTTTAGAGACAATCTAGTTAGGTTGTTTATTCTATGTTTACTTAAGATGTATGTGTGACTAGGGCATGTCTGGACCTTTAGGCGATAGATAGTCGGTACAGCTATGCTGGTCAGGTAGCAGCACCTAGCCGAATATAACTATTTGGGGTAGTTAGTAGTCATATGTGATTATATCATGCCCTATCCCGGTGCGAGCCTGAGAGTGTGTTGTATTGTCTGAGCTATGATAGCTCCTTATCTTTCCCTATATGGGTGTGTAGTCCACCCTCAATGGGTGCTCGCTGGGCAGTCATGACATTGGTTGCATGATTACTCGTGGATGGGGAACATAGTTGGGCTAGAAGAGGATATACCTTGAAACTAGGTCTTTGCAGTCATCCTATGAATTTCAGCTAGCATCCTTAGACCAGTTTATCCTATTGATTGGTTAGGTGTAGTGAGCATGGCAGCATGTATTTACTTTTCCAGGACCTCTTTACATTGAATCTCTAAGCATTGACTTGCACTCTTTAGGACTTACGGGGGGAGTAATTGTTGGGTTACTTGGTTGGCTGAGCGTACGTACTAGTAGAATGTGGGCACCGGAATGGTTTATTTTCTAGTAGACTTAGTTTGTTCCTTTTTATCTCCTTTTGATACTATTCGTGCACTTGCAGTAATTGTTGTTAGCCTAGCTAGTTGATAGTTTGTATTCACTTATTGGTTTATCCTTATGCTGGTTACATTGGAGCTTCAGTTAAGTGTCACATTTGGTCATTATCTGTTTGTGACCCAATTCTATTGTTGTACTATGTTAGTGGGTTTTTTTCATACCTATTAGTTGATATTGCACATACTGATATTTGACCCTTTACTTCATTCACTTGTTGATTTAGTTGCCCTTCCTATTTTGTATTATATGTTTATGCCTTAATCATAGTTTACTTTACCTTGATTATACTTACTTTTTCCCGGACGACCTATGATGCCTACTGAATACCCATTGTTTTTGGTCTCATTCTACACTTCTACATCTTTTCCTTATGTAGGTTCGAGTACAAGTTATCATGGAGGACATGATCATGCGGACAAGCTTGGTGCTATTCAGAAGGTATGGTGAGCTGTTGGCGTTCATGCTAGCCGATCTTCCTTCTGTCTCTACTGTTGTTCCACTTGGAGCCTTAATAGATATTTTTTTTAGTTTTTTCGCCATTATGGGTTGTATATTGTACCTTTCTATATATGGATGTTCGACAAAAATAATACCAGGTTTTTGTGAGTCATGTTTGATTCTGTATTTTTGTGTTCTATTTCTATTGCTTCTCTTCATATTCTTTCCTTTTCTGTTGGATACTTGGTACTGGCAACTGCAATTTGCTCTGGGTCGGGGTTAGTCTTGTCTACAAGTTAAATGTAGATGCCATCACAACTTGATTTTTAGGTCGAGACATTAAGATTGCAAAGGAATTACTCAACCCAAAATACATCATCGAGAACTCATAATGACCATAATGAGTCCTAAATGATATCTTAGGGATATCCTCAGTCCTGATCCTCAACTAGTGGTACCAAGATCTCAAATCAATCTTATAAAAGATGGTAGAATCCTAAAGTTGGTCTAATAAATCATCACTCTGGGGCATAGGATACTTGTTCTTCATAGTGACACCATTAAGCTTCTTATAATCAATACACATTCACATAGAACCATCTGTCTTCTTCACAAACAAAATAGGATTACCCCAAACTGAAACACTAGGACAAAAATCCCTTATCTAACAAGTCCTGAAATTGATTCATAAGTTATCTCAACTTTGTAGGTGAAATACGACAGGGAGAAATGGAAATGTACCTGGTGACTTTCCCTAACTCAATGCCAAAGTCATTGTCTTACTCATGTAGTAGGCAGGGGGGTCGGTCTGTAAAACATTAAGAAACTCACTAACAATAGGTACCGACTTAAGAGATGCAGAACCAACACTAACATCTCTATTATTGCAACATAAGCAAAGAAACCATGAGAAACAAAACGACTAGACTGGAGGAATGCATTGGGCATATAAAAGGTCACAATCATGGCATAACAATGCATGACTTCTCTATAAGGGGATAACCAGTCCATGCCAATATTACTTCAAAATCAACCATATCCAACAACATCAAATCATCCCAAGTATCAAAATCCCCAATCATTATCAAACAGGATCTTAACACATGATCCACGACTAAAGAATCACCTACCGAGGTGGAGACAGACAACGGCACAAGCAACACCCCACTAGCCTAACTCAAACACAGACCATAATAAGATGACATACACATATTGTACCTATCACAATAGCATCTGAGGCATTTTCTTGGGGTCTACATGCATGGCATAGAAATTTCAGCACCTACCATCATGAACTCCACCTCTACCATGCAAAGTAGCACCATGACCTAGAGAATGACCACCCTTGCTCTAAGGTGGTTCTTCCCTAGATGGCTATACTAGAATAGGAGCTGACATAATAGGAAGTTGAACAGTGGTTTGAACAATACCCTTCTTGGTAAAATCTCTAGCAAAGTAGCCTATATCACAACACCCATAATATAGCCCGACCTGTCTTCCCTGACAAGATGAACAAAAAGAACTAGAATGGCCACCACGTCCTGATGAACTAGATATAATACCCCTCGACTATTGGCCTAAATATAGACCCTCAAAACCCTAAGAACCACTGCTAGAAGTTTGTAATGAAGCCAGAACAAGATGGATAGATTATCTCTGTTGTTCATGCTGATAAGGGGTCCTACACCATGAACCATAACTCCTACCTACATATCTTGACCGACTAAATAAACCTTAATAATGGGGCCTCTTCTCTTCCCTGACTCTCTTACCACGACCAAGATCCTAAATGTACAAGAATTCTCAAGAATAGACTTAAGGGATGAATGGATAGCAACTAACAACTTCTCAGTCCTACAAATATTAGTATCCAACCCACAAACAAAAAAGATAGATCCTCTCCACCTTAGTAGATATGTAATTGTCCCTATAAGAAGATAATATGTGAAACTCTACCTCATACTCAATAAATGAAAAAGAACCATGCTAGAGTTTAATAAACTCCTCTCTCCTTTTATCCTGCTCAGTATGAGGAATATACCTCTCCAAGAATGCATTACGGAAGGAATTCCAAGAAATAGGGGTCGTATCAGCTGACCTCATCACATTATAAGACTTCCACCACTACCTGGTGAGGCTGCCTATCTGATAAACTATAAAATCTACTCCATGAATCTCCAACAGGATGAGGTTATTCAACCCCTTCTGACACCTATGATTTAAATTCCTTGGATTATTTCTCAGAGTACCAGTAAATATCGAAGGAACTAATCTCAAAAATCTACCCAATACCTTCTGATCAGAGTCAGACATAGGTGGATCTGAAGGCATGGAAGGAACCATAGATAGAGTAGATGCTACAAGTGCTGATAATGGATAAACCTGTGTTGGAGGCACCTGAACTATGAATGCTAAAATAGATAAAAAAAAATACCAAATCCATTTAAGCTTGGTGTCGGTGGCACACCTGGACTAAAAGAACCCAGAGCTGAAGTCTGCACCCTATTTCTCGAATGACCTGACATACCCAACAATTATAACAGAAATCATCTCATCTCTAGAGTCAACTATAGGACTGACGAAGAAAAACGATAAAATGGAGTTGGTCCATGCACCTTCGGTGGCTATTGACCCAGTATAGGCTCAGTCTTGACATTTATAACTCTGACAAGTGATTCAAATCCATCATTTGCTATAACTATTAAATGTCCCCAAACTCAACCTCTACTATCTCTCTAGTTGGTGGTGCAATAGGTTCATTATCTCATGTTGTTTTTGAAGATCATGTACCTTCTATCTGCAAAATAGTGAAAAAGAAAAAATGAGACTCCGAGAGACCAACAATGATACACACTTGACATAGAAGTGAAAAGAGAATGAATTCCTAAAGATGTCTATGTAGCCTCCCAAAGATAGGCTATGGATGAATCTATAGATGATCTCCAGGACTCTACTAGACACCGACTTATGTACCGATGATATCAATGAACCTAAAGCTCTACCAACTTTTCATGACCCCATTTCTTAGGTCATGAGGGCACCTATTACCAATTTTTCACAACTTGATTTCTGAGCTCACGAGGGAACCTACATCCCATCATAGGAGAACCACCCAACAAGCACGCAAAGGAAAAATAAGGAACTAAAATTGGAAGATAAGACATAACATGAGGGACAAGGAGAAGTAGAAGTCTAAGTAAATGAAATAACATCTCCAAAACTTGATATTCGGTACATGAGCCACTAAATATAAGTAAAAGTCTGAAATAGAAAAATACAATATCTGTCTTGAATGCAAATAGTAAAAAGAAATACAAAAAAGGTAAAAGATAAGCTCTAGATGCCAGAAGCCATCATCAATAGCTGCAAAATAATATCAAAATAAATCTGGAATCATCATAGACCACTTGTACTCAAGCCTACACAAAAGGATGCAAAAGTGTAGTATGAGTACCAAATGATGGGTTACCTAGTAGGGATCATCGGCTGACTGGTATCATATAAGAAATAAAGGAAATAAATAGATAGATAAGGAAAACAAGTCACAAATGTAAAACAAGTAAAGAAAATAGAGAAACTAGCTAACAAGATAAAGAAAAGTAGGTATCCTATATAACTAGATAACAATAAGAAAGGCTCAGGAAAACAAAATAAAAATGTACCTAAACTATGCTCGACTATGGAAGAGTAAAATAAATAACAAAAATGGTGGGGTATCGGTAACATGAAACAGGGTTAGGAAGGAGAGCTGCTACAACAAGTATAACAATAAAGGAGGTATGAAAGGAAAACCCATCTGATATAAGTTTAGTATATAACAGAGAATTGAAACAGTAATAAGTAAGATAAAATCCCAATGGCCTCCTATATGATCAAGAGATGCAACCTAGTGAATGCAAACCCTCTGACATCCCATAATACTAGAGAATATAACCAGAAAATAGCACTTAAAGAGATAATATATATGATGATATGATGAATGCTAAAAGTAAATATGTATGCTCCTCTTTAGATATCCATAGGTTCGGCAGGCAGGACCTAAGTAAAGATTTCTGTCATATACCTCTACCCCCTCGTATACCCCTCCTTTGGTCGCATACTTTTCCAGATCAAAAAGGTCCATGTGGACATTGTCGCATACTAACTCAACACTCGTACTGAAACTGTAACCTAAAAATATCAATGTATGAATAAGTGCCCAGCCATCACCAGGTCTAAATCACAGTAATCTAAATATTACTACTCGAGCATTACTAAGATTAAAATCGGTATAAATTATCAATGTGTGTATCTCGGGTATCAACAGGATTAATAATATCGTAAAAATAGTGGTTACATCTTTATTATCTTATTTATCATCAAAAACTAGTAAAAATCATTATTTAATACTCATTTATATCTCAAAATACTAAAAATGAGCATATAAGTCCATGCAAGATGTCAAAATCCGTAATGTTGGGATCTTGGCCATAAAAGAATGGAAACTAATGCATAAAACCAGTTTCATGATGATGAAATTCTCAACCACAGCAATATATCTTGAGAAGTCCTACATTCAGTCTTGATTTCTATAGAAATCATAACAAGTCATTGTATCCTAAACTCACAGATATTTCCCATAAATCCCATCAGCTATGTTCAGAGTCAATCAAGACCACTCAGGGTCACCGAGTAACCATAATTGCAAATTCAACACCAAAGCATAACTAAGACGCGGACAGGTTCAAGGGTACCAAACTTAGAAAGACCAACCCATGGATGACTAATTATAACAAGTATTTTCTATATAATCCAAGTCTAAGATCAATAAGTTATAGCCTACCTGACTTTCGAAAATAAGCTTGTAAATACTGAGTAAGGTAGGCTCGAATAGCTCAAATAATGCACAAATGAGCTCAAATGATTACAAAATTAGCAAATAGTAATCGACACTATTTTGAGTCAAATAATACCCATAAAGATATAATTCAGGTTTAAATATGGTTCAAAAGTGACCTACAACCCCGCTAGCTTGAAACTGCAAAACAAAAGTACAAAAATATTTCCCACATCATATGTTCATCTCCAAAATTTGGAGCTAATACAAGCAAGAAATAAGTTAGAAACAATTAAGGTGAAGAACTAACTTTTAGAATTTGGGAAATTTGGAGAAATTAAAGTACAAACTTACAAATAATTGATGAATAATCAAAGAAATATTTTTTCCAATGTCACCCCATATCACATGCAAAGACATAATAGAGGTTTTTTAGTGTTTGAAAGTGGAAAAATGATGAACAAAGCTGAAATTTAAGATTTTCTAGGTATATATACCTAGAATGAAGTTGTTCTTGGAAATTTCATAAGGAAGGTTTGTGATCACGAAGGTTGTACTAAAGTAGGCATGGTTATCGTGTGAAAGTCACATCACAATCGCGATGGGCAGACAAACTCAGGCATACAATTGCATGGAAATCAAACGCCATTGCAAAGGGAAAAATTACCATATCACAATCACGTAGACAAGTGTCACAATCGCAATGAGTAAGATCATAACCACCAGCAACTTCTGTGACACAGAAAAACCAGTAATTTAAAAATGAAAATAGTGTTATCAAAATATATTCAGAACTGTATAAACACAAATAAAATGTGCTATCTACATAGAGATGACATTCTAAACTCAATGGCACACAAAAAATTCATGTATGAGGTCATTATGAAGAAATGTTGACAAAATTTAACACTAAGTCAAAATAACCAACTATACAACTGAGTACTCAAAATGATCTCAGTAGGACCTAAGCCTGAACAAGTAACTCACCTAACAAAAAATTGGCATTCCAAAGTTGATGGCATGCTCATATTTTCATCTGAGGCTCCGGTCACAAATGAGCACCCAAGCTACACTTATGAACTACAAAGCACATAAATCATGCAACAAATTAGATAAAACCAAAACCAAGGCCTCCAGAACAAACCAAGTCTATATAGACTAAAATTCACATTTTGAAACAAAAAAAAAAACAGAATTTTGTTTTGTGCTCATTTCCATAAAATGTTGACTAATTTTAATGATTTAATAGTAAAGGTTTTAAAATAGGGAAACAGATAAAACGGCCAATGAATGATGCAGGGACTAAACCACCAATATGCATGAAAGGTAAAAATGCAAAAATAATCGCAGTTTCCTATTGTGTTTAGCTTCCTCTTATGAGTTAATCGTGATAATAAATATATACCAAGGGTTAGCTTGGGGACCCTCATGATTTTAAATACCAAGTACCACATAGGGTGTAGGTGTAATGACCCTTATGGTTATTTATGATAAATACGTGACATTTTTCATCCTAGAGCATTTCAATAGTTTCCCCAAGTCATTTATGACTTGCTGGGACCGGTAGTTCAGATTCCTAGTGACTCTTTTGAGAAAATATCTCAAATTTCCTATTTTAGAGGCCAAAACTAAGTACTACCAAAGTCAAATTTTCTTCAAGACAACCACAAAATTAAATTTCGATAGTTCCATTAGCTTTAAAATGAAAAATAAAGTAAATATGACCTAAAGTTTGTGTTATACAATTTTCGTTTGTAATTTATGTCAATTTGTGGATTTTAGTTAAGTTTATGGCCTAACGTGGAGTCTGGGTGGTAAATTGGTGTTTGAAGTGTCCGATCAAAATTATGATGCTTCCATCAACTCCATAATGGTGAATTTAGGCTAGTTTGACCCTTGTTATGCTTCCCAATGTGTCTGTACTCGATTTGAGTTGTTATGTGAAAAGTTAAAAATTTTCTAAATTTGTCTAAGTCTTTGTTGGGGTCATTTTCACTCAAAAGACCTCCGATGTCAATTTTGTTGATTTTGTTGAGTCTGAAATATATTTTTCACATAAAATACATATTTTTTTTGTCAAATTTTGACTCCGATTTATTTTTGAAACCCCAATTAAAATTCAAAAAAAATGTTGTTTTGGTGGTACAGGGATTTGTTCTTGATGATAGAGATGAAGAAATTTCTTTACTCTTCACAATAATGAGGCTTTTGGATGCGATAGCGATGAAGAAAATGCCTATCATTTTGTAAAATTCCTATACACCCTTAAATCATTTATTCATAAAAATCATTAAGTTTTCACCCGTTCTTGTGCGAAAAACCTCTCCCAAACATCACCCGTTCTTGTGCAAAAAAACTCTTCCAAACATCATTCCAAAGCTACGAAAAAATTCCCTCATCGTTGTTCTTCAATTTCTATGCAGTTTGGGTGAGTTCTTTCTCGTTTTAATTCTTCAATTTCTTGATGTCCTCCATTAATGAATAATGATATAAGTTCATAAATTGGAATATTTAAAATAATATAAGTAAAGGTCTTTTTAACTATTTTAGACTCCGCATTGTATTGAGATCCCGATAATACTATATTTACTTATTTTAGTCCAGGATTTACATCCTGGCACCGAGAAATAACATTTGATTAATTAACGCTGGACTTGAGACCGACTCCGTTCTGTAGTGAGTACAGCTTTTGGGACTTGAGTCTACTAGTTATGGAAACTTATGATACCTGATCTGTTGATGATATTAGTGATACTATAATATACAGGCATTGTACACCTTGACATGCTGAGAACATCTTGATGAGACTATTGATATTCAACACAAGATGCCAGACTTTGAGACCCTTGAGATTCTGAGATTTGGGATGTGAGTTTTTGATTACGTTAAAGATCATAGGTGGTGACATACCTCCATGGACCTTGCCTCCAGGCTACGGCTAATATGTAGAGGGTATAGGGTGGAGGATAGATATACCGAGAATATTTAGGTTAGCCTTCCAAGGGTTCTTCCTGCTGAGCCTACAGGTACTGGAGGAGGAACGTATGTAGGACTAGTTACTTTATGTGGTTGTATTTACTTTATGCACTTGTTTTCTTCAGTATACCCTAAGGTTATCATGGGAGGCCTATGGGTAATCATGTTTCTGTGTACGCTGCGCTTCTGTATGTCGGACTTGTCAGCGTTTATTTGTATTACCTTATTATAATTATTACTGCTTAGCTGTTATTGCTGGTTAATTGACACTTCATGATACATCAGTGATCATAGGCAGATTTACCTACCTATAAGCCATATAACTTATACTAATCAACTTTGTTTTGAGAATAATTGTGTAATATATAATGTTTTCGTATTGAATGTAAGGAATTACGACTAACCTATGTGATTAGCATCTTTT
>JBDJHY010199706.1:0-21251 GCA_039654485.1 Withania somnifera | reverse complement strand
AAAAAGAAAAAGAAAATAAAGAAAAAGTTATTTTCCCTAAACTAACGGAAAAAAAATCATTGACTTGACTTAAAAAATGAGGGAAACAATAAAAAGAGATAAAGATATTTTTGGAGACCAAAAAAGGAGGTGAATTTGAAACTTTAAAGCTGGATGCTTTTTATGGTAAATAAAATGCTATTCCTTTTTAGCTTTCTTTTCTTTAATCAAAGTTTTTGCTTTTCAAGCATCTAATATTTTTATTCTTTTAATGACCTTTGTCGTGTCATTTCTTTCAATAATCAAGCAGAACCTTTTTTACAAATGTGTTGTTGTCTAGGTAGCTTTCAGTTCATTAAATTAAATTACTAATCAAACCAAAAAAGTAGAGGAGGTGTACCTTTTTAATTTTCAAGATTATGGTTTTACCTTTAATAAAGTTATAGTAATCTTTTTCTTTCTTTGATCACAACAGGCTATTATACTACAAACGTAGACCTGCTTCATTTCCAACACAAATCTTTTATTTTATTCCATATATTAAAGTGTACACTAACAAGCATTCTCCTCCTTTACATGGAAAGGATGTATACACTTTTTCTTTTTGGTTGCTTTTAACCTCTACTGAAGAAATTTTCAAAAAGTTTGTAGAATATTCTATTGTATTGTATTAGTTCTTCACTAAGTAGTTGCCCTAAAGTTACCAGTATAACTAGCCATATAAATGCCCTAGCTAGTAAATGTACTTTACTTGTTTAAACGAATATTTCTATTTCGTAGGTTAGATATACTTTATTTGAGCCCTAGTCTATCCAAAATTAATTTCTTTATATTTATAAGCTAAGAATAATAAGATCATAGACACATCACGTTTTTCAAACCTCACTTATGAGGATGTTGCTGCATTTTATTTGGTTGTTATGTATAACAATTTCGTAAAATATGATTTTACCCAAACTTTTTTATTTCATAAAAGAAAATAAATATTTATATTTAAAATTTCAAAAGATAATCATATTTCTGTAATCTAAAAATTTTAATAGATTATAATCCATATATAACTAGTTACGTTGTACGTTAAATTTTTTTTAGGTCTAATGGGGGGAAAACTGCTCGTGGTGATATATAGGATTGATTTGGTAATTATATCCATCCAAATTATTGTGAATAAAATAGTATATGAATTATGATAGCCTTCTCGTAATAGAATCAACATCATTATACTGAAAGGCAAAATCAATTATTATCTGATCCATCAAGTACTAAAGATAATTATATAAAAAAAAATTACTGTAATATTTTTTAAAAAACCAACATGCTATTATAAAACATCGTTATAAATAATAATATTATAAAAAGTCTGATTGTGCATAAATTTTGAAAAGGAAAAAAAAAACAAAAGCTAAACTAATAAAAAGCATATTAGGGGTGTGTTGGAAAGGCTAAATTGCATGTTTGTGCTGTTGTGGATGATAGCCCAAGTTGCTTAAACTAATCATATTTTTTATTTTATTTAACTTATATCTTCTTCTCTAATTAATGCTACCAAGTTGAAGGCTTGGGAATGCATCATCCCAATAAAAGAACAATTAACGTAACAATATCTGTTGATATTTATTGTAGAAGATACATGCTATCTTGTTCAAAAGATATTGTTTTGTTTTTAGGTCTTAATTAATTAATTTTGGAAAATTAAACTTTCACGATGTTAGCTTAGACACATGGCGTTTTAGCAAAGAAACATATAAGGTTTAATGGGATACGTCCTTTAATTTATACCACTGTATATAATTTTTTGTTCTATACTGCTTGATCTCTTACTTGAGAATAATTTTTAGAAGAATTGGTAAAAGAGAAGCTTTTAAAACCTGATTGATACAAGAGATATTTTATTTTTATTTTTTTGTTTTTATTTTTAGAAAAATCAAAAGGTATGGAGTCAGGGTTTATATGTATATTTTAAAGATTTTTTATGAACTTTTGATATTTAAAAAATCCCTTATCATTTTCATAAATTTAATTCAAACTCATCTTCTCTCTCATCAACCCTAAACATTAATTGTCATCTCTGAATGAATAAAATCAACGCTTATGTCGATAAGAGTAGCGACGAAGTTGTTGAGGCCAATGGAAAAAATGCTGAAGATGTTTTTAAGAGTAGTGGGAGAGAGGTTTCTGAAGACAATGAGCTTTTGTCCTTGCCATGTCGTGCAAGGCACGTCTCTAGAGATAGGTACGACCCGACCACATGGCTGGATGAATATGGACCTTTTCCGGCTAAAGTATCTCTTAGATCTAGATTGGCCTTTTTTCAAGAACTTGGATAAATAGTGAAAGATCAAAAGTTTAGAATCATATTTAAGGAGTCTTGTTTTGGCAATTTATGAAAAATGCCTAAATTTTTTAAGTTCAATGGATAGATGGTCAATTACATGTTGTTGCGTAATGTGACTTAGATGTTGCATGAGATGTGATTTTGTGTTGATGATAAACCTGTATGTTTGGCTTGAAGAAATTTTCTCTAATTACGGAATTATATTGTTCACATTATCCCCTTGAATTAAAATTGAACAAGGTGATTGAGAAAGGTGCAACTTTCCACAAGAAGGCTACAAAAAGCAAGATATCACAGGAACAAAGTTGTTGCAGCTGGTTAGAGGAGTTAGACTGGATAGGAGGAAAAATTTAAATGTGTTTGGTGCGGTTCTTACACTCAATTTTTCTTGCAAGAGATGAGTCCAAGAATGTGAACCCAAACTTCCTCATGATGGTGGACTCTCCGAAGTTCTTTGAGAAGTATCCCTAGAGTAACGAGTTCTTTGAGTTAACACTGGAACGCTGAACTATCTCAAGAATAAGGTTGACTTTAGGAAGTAGAAAAAATTATTTTTTAGAAAAACATCGCATCCTAGGCTCTTTACGGTTTTTCCTGAACATTCATGATATTGATGTATCTATTTCTCTTGTATTATTATAGATTTGGATATGTGAAGCTTTTTCTATCTCGAGAGATGTGCTGGAAAATCACAAAATGTTCCTCTCCTCATTCTCAAAATCCTCAGATGTCACGTCTCAAAAAGTGATAAGCTCATCAAAGATGATCCATTTAGGGTTAGCGAAAGAATTACAAAGGTATGAACTGTATTTTTTTTATTATCTTACAAAAAATTATCGATGAAAAAATAATTCTAATAATTACTTATATTTTTTGTAGATTTTGCATCCCTACCTCATCCCCGTTATTCGTAAAATAAAGCATAGGCATATGAAAAAATTTCAGTTGTACGAGGACGAGAACAAGGATGAATTTATTGATGCTTTAAAAAAAATTTGATAGGCGTGTGTGTCCTGACTTCACCCCAGAACATTCTGAATGTGCAAGGGATTGAGACTTTGGTGGTATTCTTGTCCAACCTCGTCGTGTGGGATCACGAAGAGAAAGAGCAGCAGGGGCAGAGCAGATAAATAGACATTTCTTGACCAAGTGTCGGCGCTTGAGGATTTATTGAAGGATATTCAGAAGAGATTGGGAAGGGATAAAGAGACGAAGAAGAAAGAAGAAGAGTAATGTAACGTACTTCACGTTTTGTTTTTGATTATTTATCATATATAATTTTATAAATACTATATAAAACCGTGTAGTAAATGCGGGGTCCTATAACGAGACTTCTTCGATAAACACTACTGAAATTCAAACTTCACTAGCAGGGAGACTTGTTGGCATCGATGAACTCATGGATTTTATAAATTCAGTTATGGTACTTCCTAGTAAAGTCACAGATCAACCCAAGCAATTGAACATAAATTAACTTGGCATCAATGCAATTCTCCTTGAAGCAACAACTTATAGAGTGATTCAGCCTTCGAAGATATGCAAACAGAATGAGAAACAGAAGAAAAAAGAAAGCTGAGAAAGAAGAAGAGAAGAAAGAAGATGAGGAAGGATGAGGAAAGAAGGCAACACAGGAAGAAGATATAGAAGATAACAAAGAAAAAAACTTTGAGGAAGGAGAAGAAAAGAAACAAAAGAGGAGAAAAAGAATTAAGAAAAAGAGAAATGGGATGAAAAAAAAAAGGATGATGAGAAAGGGGATGAAGAAAAAGAGAACGATGCTGGAGAAGTTGTGATATACATTATTTCTCTGCTCAATAATGACTATGGTGATGAAACAACACAGGTTGATAATTTCTAACTGAAATTTTTTGAGACAATAATGATATTTCTTGATGTGTGATAAGTTGTTTAGATAATATATTTTTAAATTTTATATGATTGGTTTAGTTGTTTGACAATTACCATTTTAGAGATTTTTATTCAGATTCGTTGGAGTCTACTATAGTGGTTTAATATTTTGTTTCCTCATTGCTATTATCAATTATAAACATGTATTCATAGTTTATAGGTTCAATATTTTTAATCATAAAAGTCCACGTTAGTTATTATAGACACCTTCCGCAATTGATTATTGACTCTGAGTCGATGTTTGTATTATCGATCGTGAATAAAAGATAGCATCACATAATATAAGTGTACAATAATTTTTGATATTAAATAAGAAATAGATTCAGTTTCAATGCATCCCTAATACACTCTTCCAAATAGCCAGTACTAATAATAAATCATACAAAATTATTTTTAAGCCATTTTTTTTCTATGGACGCATTCAATCTTTTTTTAGATCATCCCTCTCGATTTTGGTCTCATTCATTAATATTTTTAAGTGATCCCTTGTCTCCTCAGCTTATCTAAACAATGTTAAAATAAGATTTCTTTTTTCTCCAGATTTTCTAAGCCTCTCAAGTAATTGAAACTTGGCAGAGTCTTGAAATGTTATTGTCTCATCTCGTTGACTAATTCTAAATGATTCAAGATTTGATTTTACTTGGTACAGTGGCTCAATCTATTTAAAAATAAGAGCATCCACCATTATCCTAAATGAATAATGAAATAATTAGAGTATTTTATTATTTAAATCACGCGAAAAAAGAATCACACTACATAATAAAAGTCTCACTTTTTTCAAGTGCACAATTGTAGAATTTGCGACCCAAACTAGTGTCCATTTTTTATGTTCTCAAGATAGAATTCTCACCACAGTAAGAAATCCAAATAAATGCATGGATGATGTTTTTTTATTATTATTATAATTCAGTTTTATTTATTTAAATTTGTTTTTTTAAGTCATAGATTATTTTTTATCTATTTAGGTATAACATAAACTTTATAGTATATGTGATACTTAGTGCATAATATATACTTGAATATGTGGATTATCTATAATCAACCACTTAAATATATTATCTTTGACTTAAATGATTAAAAAATAATAAAAAATAAAAAAATAAAATTAGCATTGTAAACAAGATATGCACCTCATGTATTCATTATAAAAAAAATTATGATGAGGAGCAAAGATTGTGGGAACTACATTATCACAACAAGCTTGATGTTTGAGAAGCATTATTTTATTCTCAATCATCGCTTATTCTAAGACCGTTGTTCTTCCTCATAACCACTACAATCATGTTTCTAAATATTTTATACTCACACTATATTAACTTATTTTATCATGTTTGGGTGATGTTTTCTCTTATTTATTTATTTTATTTTAGCCATGGAGGTCCTTGATCATATATTTACCCGGTAGAGCGTAGAATATGCACATGTTCTAGCATATATAATTTAATTAGTCTGACCAAAGACTCTATGGTTTAGTCAAATACTTTAGTATATGTGTATAAATCGATTTTTGATTATTCAGTTGATTGAGTATAGACCTTGTGGTATATTATATTGCTCGTCTATTTATGCATTAGTCGGGTATAGTTTTGAGGGATTTCGGTCTTGAATTTGAAAGTTTAATAAGTAATTTTTAGACCCACAACGTGATAGTTTATACTCAACGTTCATGATTGATTAGAAATTTTAATCAATAACTTGAAGCGGTATTTTAAAATTTTAAATTGTGCAACCAGTTTGCAGCAATCACACTAAAAATTTTGCAAGTTTAATATATGTTCTTTTTAGATCCACAACGTGATAGTTTTAATTAATTATCTTCTCATTCTCAAATCTTAACTCTCATTTCATAAAAAGAAATTGTATATTATAGCCCATCATAAAAAGAAGTTGTATATTTATCTTCTCTAGTAAATTATAATTTATATCTCATGTAGAAAGAAGCTCAATATTTTCATGCCCAAACCGAAAAATTGAACCAAAAAAATCGAATTAAAACTGCAAAAATTGAACCAAATTGAATTTATTTCGGTTCGAATTCAGTCATTAGTTTCACAAAATTAAAAATCGAATTGAAATTCAAAAAACCGAATCGAAAAATTGAGTGCCCACCCTAGTGCTCACAGACGTACTTATAGATTTCAAATCTTTCAGAGATGTCATATTTTTTGTCCTACAACATACAGACACAACCGGGAGATTTACACTTCAATTTGTAGAATTTTTTGCATGTCTTGATAAAAAAATTAGATCGATTCTTAACGGAAGCCTGCTTTAATAACATCTTCAACGTTTTCTTGTCTTGAAATTTTTAGTTATTGTGAAAACTAGTTTCATATGAAAATGAGTGGTTGGTTTGTGACCCCTCGATAATTGGGGAAGTCTTAACAACCTCTTTTCGATGTTCGTTTCATAATCAGCAATGCACTCACATTTTATTGGAGTAAAATTGACTGAAGGGACATCCATTGGCCGAGAACCATCCAGAGCAACATCAAGCATGTACAATCCAACCTACCTATCATTTTTGATGAAAGTTGGATGTACTTTTCTCTTGTAGTTCATCAAATAACTTATTGTCAAGTCTCTTCGATCGCAAATCAATTCACCGCTCTCCATTATGCTTTCAACCATGTCTCCGTATGACCCGTTGCGCTTCACCTCATGGGAACTGTCTGATTATTAGCACTTTTTCATTTTCAAACAGTGGGAGTCTCCTCTCACTCACCCAAAAATTCACATCCAATAATAACAATTTCATGAATATTTATTATAGACCAAAAATAATACCTAGACTTTACTTATGATCGAGCCTAGAATCTACATGTCGATGACTAGCAAGATCTCTGTACACTAGCTGTCAGATAAAAAAATGACTTTTTCAGCAGCCACTAGCCTAATAAAACGTATTCCTGACTTTAAATGACACCTAGAGTGTCAAAATATGTCCAATGAAGCAAGAATCACTTTCGAATGTTATTGATTTCAAAACTTATGGGTATGGCTGTAAATCGGGCCGATCCGGTTATGTCCGGACCAACTAGTCGGTGGACTGGCCGGGTTCCGGTCCCAGCCGATCTGGCACTGTTTCGGGCCATATCAAAATGGGCTGGTCCAATCCAGTCCAAAATGCCTGATTCGAACCGGTCCAACCCACATGAACAGTGTCCAGTCTGACCAGTTGTGAATAGTGATTTTGTTTTATAAAAAATAAAATTAAACATGTTTAATTAATATAAATATATATTTATATAACTTAAGTTTAAAATTAGTATGAATATACAAGAGTTATTAATAATATTTACATATAAAAATAAAAACTAACGAGTAATGATATATACTAAATATATTAAGTTACTAACGATGTATATGACATATACTTAGAAGTATGTATTATGATATAAATATATTTATATATTATATACAAAAGATATATACATAATATATATGTATAAATATACTATAGATTAAAAATATATTAAACAGTTAAACATATTAAAAATAGATAGTAAGGATATATACAAGTAATGATATAACAAAGGTATGTACTGTATTTTAACAATATATGTTATATATTAAAAATATATTAGAAATATAAACAATATATACTATATATTAAAGATATATTAGACAATATACTACATATATATAGTTATATACTATATATTAAAGACATATTAATAATATATACTAACGATATCGACATATATATATACTATACATTAAAGATATTTAGACACATTATCACTATACTACATATATATAGTTATATACTATATATTAAAGACATATTAACAATATATACTAACGATATATATTATATACTAACGATATCGACATATACATACTATATATTAAAGAAATATTAGACATATTAACAATATACTACATATATATACTATATATTAAAGATATATTAGAACGAATTTATCATGAAACGAATTATAATTTGAGCATCGAATTGGGAAAAATGACATTTGAATGGGTTAGAAGCATTTTTTTGGAAAATTAGGTGGGCGGCGGTTTGTAACGGCTACATCTCGAAAAAATACTTGAAATAAAAAAAATTAGTCTAAAATGGACATCCGAGAGCAAAGTTATGACCATTTGAAGTTTCACCGATTTACAACTAGTTTTTTTTCTTTAACTTAGATATATATATTATATACTAACGATATATTTATAAGCTAACGATAATATACTAGATATGCTAATGATATATTCTAAGGATATATACTATATACTAATGGCATATACTAAATATACTAAAAATATATACTATATATACACTATATATATATACAAGTATATACTATGTATTAAAAACATATAATTTAAAAAAAAAAAATCTGATCCGGTCAGTTTTCCTGGTAAAATCAGCCCGTATGCCACCCTTAATTGTAGATGTCCATTTAATATTTGACATTTTGAAGAAGCTTACAAATAGCTGTGCAACCAATTTTCTAAGTTTAAAAATAGCCTACAATTAACTTTGCAAGGGGCTACTGAAAGTAGTTTGCAATTTGTTCTTTATCTATCCCCGCCTTCTTTCCCAAAATCTTGTTGCCTTGTATTTTTGTTAATCTGATGTAGGGATTCCCTTGGTAAAGTTGCAACGATCAGATTACATTTTATTAAGATAGGGTGATCAGGAGAATCAATATTCAAAGAAACTCCACTGTATGTAATAAAGCGAAAGACTTAACATTTTGCAGGTAAATATAGATTGCAATTAAGCTCACTCCTAAAAAGTTATATGAAGAAAAGGAATTTAAATTCTATATAGTAACATTATATATAGGATAATTCTTAAATTAGCTTGTCAAGTGAGAGATAACTCTACATATATATAACTCAGTGAGAAGTAAGATTAGTAATTGAACTGAAAAATAAGGTAAGTTACATATATATTACTACAATTTACAACATGGTACAATACAACGATAGTGAGAAATTTTTAGGATCTAATCTATATATAAATTTAATCCCAAGGGAAATAACAACTATTATAGTAAAGGGGTTGTTTGGTTGGTGAGATAGAATAGACAATGATATATCATGGGATTAGCTATCTTATTCTTTATTATTTTAGAATAAATAGTGAATAAATAATGTTAGGACTGCTTAATATCCATAACCAAACACAAGATAAAATAATTTCATATTTTATCGTGAAATTATTATTTTTGTGCCACCAATCAAATGACTCCTAGGGGTACATACATAAGCTGAAATGGTAGGGTAAGGTTTTAATATTATAAAGTTGAGATGTTACAGTTGCAAGGAAATGAAAAAAAAAAAAAAAAAGTGAAATGGAACTTTAAAAAAGACTAGCTTTGAGTTCTCTTATAAGACTGGATTCCCTGTAATTAAGCTTATTTAGCATTGGTATTAGTCTGAACCATGGTGAGGGATTTCTGGCTGTGTTTTAATTTAATAAATATACCTTTTATAGGATGGTCCTCTACTCTCATTATTCTCAAGAAAGCGTTGCAAGATTCTGACTTCTGAGATTAATCATGTGATCTCATAAGATTACTTGCTTTAATCCTTTTCACACAGACAAAACAAAGATAGGAGAGACATGTCAGAGATGTTCATGTTCTAACTCGTATTATGCACTAACTTGCTAAAGTCACCATTAATTAGAAGGAAAATAATTTTTGGCACAACCCAAGTATAGACTACAATACTCTTAACGAAATGCCTAATTTCCCATCAAATTTTCCTCCAACACAAAATCACCTTTGTAAAATTTTCCTTCAAAAATAAAATTACCTTTGTAATTGAGCATGCATGCGTGTAATCATTCCAACTCCTATAATTTTTCAATTTTCTTCCTCATTTTCATTCTTAATGTCTTTCCAATTTTAAGTTCTTTGTTTTTATTTTTTGAATTTTAGTCCTTCATATAGAACTTTATAATTTCTCTTATAATTTTTAAATATTTTTAAGATGGACCCAAATGATCTCAATGACGCTCTAAGGCTAACCTTAGATCAAATTTTTGATATCCAAAGTAATGACAGTTTGTTCGTACTAGTATTTATCAACGTGTTGAAGTTTTAAGCGATGTTTTTGATGGTCATGCTCATGCATATTAATATTTGGACAATGACGATGAACGTTTGCAAACTTGCTTTCTGAAAGGGGGAAGAAGGAGGTGAAAATTAAAAGAATACAGAGATTCAAGTGAAGTGGAGATGTTTACTGATGAATAATACCTTTGAGGCCCTATTGTAAATATGACTTTTAGAAGTCTTAAATCGGGGCAAGCATTCTACAAAAAGTATAGTCGATTGAAAGGATTTGGTAGTATTGAAGAAAACATCCAACAAAAGGGTGGTGATATTGTTAAGTATGTGACAATTGCTTGTGACAAGAGTAGAAAATCAAAACCAAGAAAGCATTCTAAAAGGGTTGACTGCAAAACAAATTTTTATTGCACTTTGATACATGCCGGTTCTTGGGGTGTCTCTTCTGTTAATCATGAGCACAATCATCAACTGAATGTTTCATTAGCTCACTTTTTTCCTTGCCACATGAAAATTATCAGGACTTTGAAGAGAAATCTTGAAGCTCGTGATATTGCACGATTTAGACATTCAAAGAGCATACGATTCTTGAAAGTTCAAGCAGGAGGTCCAAAAAGAATGACGTGTACTCCAAAGGACTAAAGAAATTACATTCTACAATAAAGGAGGCTTAAAACCTTGCCCACTGATGGTGAATCAATAAAAAACTTCTTTCACCAAGCCCTACTAGCGTAGCAAGTCTGGTCGCTGGTGTGTTGTTCGTTCTAGCGATAGGCAGTAGCAGGTCAGGCCCAGCTCTTTCTGTTGCTGAACATAAACCTACTTTAGATCCACAAATTTTTTTTACTAGGTAAACACAAAAAATATGGGTAGGCTTCGCAATATAGTATGGGTTTGTATACATTATCATAAATTTTTTGATATTTCTTTTGATACAACATACCTAGTGAATCAATGACACATGCCATTTGCTACATTCACTGGTGTTAGTCAGTACAATCAATCCATTCTATTGGGATGTGTCTTGCTTACTAGTGAGGACATTACAACCTACAAGGTTATCTTCTCAACTTGGTTTAGTGCCATGGATGGTGTAGCTCCAGTGGCTATTATTAAAGACCAATTTTTGCGAAAGCATCAAGGCAGTCATCGCTATATGTGATATCAAACATGATTCACATGTATTGCATTTGGCATATTTTCACAAAGTTACCTTTTAGGTTAAAACGTGTTCATAATCCCAAAATTGCCTAGGTTGAATTCAAATGCATTGTGTTTGATTCTATTACAATTAATGGATTTGAGACAAAATGGACTGAATTTATTGAAAAATATGACTTGGAAAACAATCTTGGTACTCTAATCTCTTTGCATAAATGGAGAAATGAGTTCTTGTACATCTCAAACACTATTTTGGATTGGTATGATGTCCACACAAAGGTGTAAGTCAATGCATGTCTTTTCCGATGGCTATATCAGTGGTCAAAACACCCTTAAGCAGTTTGTTGAGCAATATGAAATAGCAATAGAAGTCAAATATGAGCCAGTGTTACAAAACTGATTTTTTGTATTACACAAGCTACAACTACCTCTAAATTTAAGTGGGATCATCAAATACAATTACGTTACAGTCATGCAACGTATGATGATTTCATACTCCAACTACGAAGATTGTATCATTGTAAATTGAGCATGGGTGCTGAAGATGTGAAGGGGGTTGAGATATATAAAATAAGAAATTAATCAAAAATTATTTTCATGGAAATAAATTTGTATACATTGTAGAATATAGGTCTAACAATCAATATTTGGAGTGTAATTATAACTATTACCAAATGTTGAGATTATTTATTGCCACATCATGAAATTCCTTTCCCATAATAGGATTGAGATCATCCTTGATGGGTATATAACAAAAGAGATGGAGATGATATGTCATTGATCTATACCTGAAAAAATTCTTTCCTGAAGGTTATCCAACAATAATAGAAGAGTTTAAAAAACACAATGGGCTCAAAAAATAATTTGATAAAATTTGTGATGTTGCATTGGGAAGTAAGGTGAAATATGACTTAAAAAATATTTTAAAAGCTTGATTGAATAACTATATAAATTATGATGAAGATTTAATTGTACCTGATGTTGATGATAATGACTCTGACGAAGATGCAGTATTCATAAGAAATTCAAGAGATATTTATCACGTGGAAGGCCTCCGATCAATAAAAATAGGTCATCACGTGACAAATTCTCCAGGCGAGGTGTTGATGGTAGACGAGGGGCTGAAAGCAATGTAAATAGAAATAATATCGAGGGGGGAAATGAGGATGGTAATAGGGGATTTCAAAGGGGTGGTACAGGTGTTGGAGGTAACGTCGAGGAAGATAATGACAATGATAATAGAGGAGGTAAAAAGGATGATAGAAATGGTAGAGGTGGTGGTATATTATCGATTCAATTTTGATGTAATAACAATTTTGTAAGAAATGCTAGATTTCAATCCAAACATTAAGAAATAACACAAATTAATTTTAACCAATAGCCTGGCTCGAACCTAAACGTAGAGATTATAAAATAAGCACTTGACCAATTTGCTGAAATAGTATCATCTTCAATATTTTTTCAACACAAATTGTTTTAAACATTGAAAGTAATAAATTATTTTTTTGAGTACATGAACTAAAAATATTTATTTTCACTACTGTTTTCATTTGAAAAGTTGTACCACTATTGTGGATACTTTTACTATCTTTTTCCGTATTTAATATAATTTTTTTTTAGTTTTTATTAAAATTTAGAAAACTACACAATTTAATGGGTGCAAGATCATCACCACTGATCTGGCCATATATGGATGACTAGCCCTAGACGCAATTTAACTTTTCAAGTTTGTAATAATTTTTTTTTAAAAAGGGTTAGGTCTTACACTCAGAGCAACTCCTTATTTTTGGGTGTCCTTTGAGGTGTTTCAATGGGTCCGTAGTCCCCCCTTAACATTCAGTGCCCAGGCATAGCCCAGGTAACCCTCACAACACCGAGGATGACCCTATAATCAGCAACAATTCTTGCTGCTGCCAGGTATCGATCCCACGCCGAGTGTAGGGCACACTGCAAGAGGTGGACCCGGTGACCATTGAGCTAAGCCTCATGGACAAGTTTGTAATAATTGAAAAGATGCATTCAACACCCAACTTAAATCAACACCCATTTTTCACCAATTAAATTGTTGAACCTATATGGTGGATGAAAATCTTATTGGTCATTCCATACATTGGGAAAATACATAGGCAAGTCTTAATTGAAAAAAAAAAACTTATGATAGTTATAACAGTAAATGTAGATGAAAATAAATCGTAATCAATCAAATTAATTAATCACATCGAATAATAAGTTTACGGACAAGGTGAAAGCAATGGTGATAAAAATAGAGGAGTAACACAATAATTAGGATTATCTAATGTAGCCCTCAACATAGCATTTTGGCGATCGGCAAGAAATTTCAGCCTAACTTCAATATCTTGAAGATGTAGACACGTTATTTCAGTGCTTTCTTAAACGCGTTATTTAATTTCTTCAACACTTTTGACCATATTGTTCATTCTTCTAAATAACAAAAAAAAAAAAAAAATCAAGATTAGCAAGATTTAATAACATGTTGGATGCATACCTTTTAAAAAAATTTAAACGCATGCAATCAGACTTTATATATTATTTTTATTATCTTAATCAAATTTTCAGACATTATTGATAAATTGATAAAAGTTATTTTTTCAGTTAAATCATTTATTGTTGTGACATGTTTGTTTCCTTTTTAATGTTAATGTTTGCACTAATTTAAAAAAAAAATGCATTTCATTAGTTTTAATAGTGTATGTATGTTTGTAACGAGCACAACAACGAAACAAAAAAACAAAATCAATAAAATAAAAAATTATAACAGATCAACAAAAGACCACCCCCACCGACACTACTAAATCAAAGACCAACAAATTCAGCATCCTAGTGTGGTCCTTTTTTGTGACCTCCGACTTGTCTTTTGAATCCTCACCCTTTTCATCTTCACAAGAGATAACAATTCTGTAGTAGGGTTCATCCTTTAAGATTTTTTCAAAGATATCGAAGGATTTGATCAACAACTTGGGATCGTAAAGTAAGAGCATTTTTATGTAGCTTTTTTCCTTTCCAGTTAAGCAAGATTTTGATTAGCTATGATAGTTCATCCTCTAGATCATCGAGAAGTTCCTTCTTCTTTTAAGTACAGGGTCTCAATGACATCAGGGGAGGCACAAATGGCTGATGTGCATCCTAAAGAAGCTCTCCGTGTCTTAGGTATTCATTCCATATTGTTTGTTTTTTTGTTTGTTGATTGTTATTTTAAAATTACATGGAAGCTGATCACAAACACATGTTTATATAGGGTGATCATGTAACGCTTCATGTTCACTATCGGTCAATTGTATTTGATGATTTTATTTGGTGTATAAGAAAATAATTTTCTAGGTAAAAAGGAATGCATGAGTAATGTACAAGATGTAAAATTAGTTTTTTTTTTCATTGGATAGATTAATTGAGTTTTGAATTACTCATAACAGTAATTTGACACTTGTAATTCATTAGTATCAAGTGTAGCTAATTGAACTTGTAAATTTGATTTGATATCTGACCGTGTAAATTTTGATAGTATAAACTGAATTGCGATATATATAATTTGTAAAATAATTTATATATTTTAGCATCATGCATCTCTATTTTGATTATGTATATAAAGATCATGTTAGGTCTTGATACATGATAATGAGATAATGTCTTTCAATAAATATATGTAAATAAAATTTCTTATAATGAATTGTTATTCTCACAAATACGTTACTCTAAAATATGCCGATCAACAAGTTCATTTCATTCATTAATTAATGATCAAAACAAATTGCATTCATTTTAAATCGAACATCATAAAAAAGTACCAAAATAACCAGACCCTCTATTTATCGGGGTGGGATGGTGATGGTAGACGAGTTAAACACTCATCAACATCGTTAACCAAGCATTCTAGTAAACCCTTTACTAAACTATTCAATGTATGAATTTGATCATACAACACAGAAAATATTTCTTTTAATTCTTTAGAATTTGACAATAATTTCATGGTTTCTTCTAAATGTTCGAGGCATAAGCATATATCTTTCTTGTCCATTTTCAATCAAACAACAAAAAATAATTCATGTTTAGACTTTATCATAGAAAGAAAGTAAATAATAAACATTTTAAAAATAAGCAAGTGCGTAAATGTTGTTGCATGCATTCGAAATTAATTTTGAGAAGATGAAAATAAATAAGATGTGAAAAATAAAAAGATATCCACCTTTAAATAGCATTGGAATGAAGCATTAAAATTTCCCTCCTTTTAGGTATCACCAAAAAATTAAATGTAAATTGAAAATCTAAAATTTCCTCAGAAAAATATATTTGCAAGATGAATTTAAAAATTGTATCGTGTCTAAAATTATAGTTTTTAAAAATTAAAATAAGTCAAATGTATATGAACATTGGAAAATCAACAAGTACTTCCAACTGAAGTTACGAAGAAATATATTTTTTAAATAAAAAATTATTATTGAGATTAAAAATAGTATAATAAAATCGATAGTTCTTTTTGTTTCATTGTTTAAATTTAATTGTTCCTTCATTAAACTGAATTGTTGTTTTTCTTTGTAAATTCTTTTCAAAAGCTTTAATTTTTGTTTCTTCATTTTTTTAAAATATAAAATAAGTACAAAATTAAAGTTGCAATTCATACCATAAACAAGATAAAAATCAGTAAATTAATTCACTCATTCATTAAAACTAAAAAAAGAAAAAGAAATTACATATCACAGCAAAAAAAAAAAAAAAAAAAAAAAACCATAAAAACTTGGTGTCAGGTAGGGAGGTAGCTTGGAGGTCTGGCATCTTCAAAATGGTTGTGGCCACTCTCGCAATCCCGATCACAACAGTTTTCATGCTCAAAATCATCATTTCTTACTTATGCTGAAAGCTTTCAATACAACGAGTTAATGCAGCCAACTTAATTCTCATTTCATGAACCTGAGTATAGAGTGATTGTATTAAATTATTGGCTACAGGAAGATACCACGGAGGGTGAAAGTGCTAAAGTAGTAGGATTAGAGGTTTGTTTATTCATTTTTCACCTATAAAATTTAAAAATATATATATATATAAGTAATTGAATGATAGAAAATGTATCAAACGAATTTCACACGAAGGAGTAATAACATTATACCTTATATGCAATTTCAAATTTAAGACTGATTATGTTTATAAAATCTTGTGTTGGTTTTAAATAGCAACACATTTTGAATTCAAAAACCAGTCCATTAATTTGCCTAAAAACGCTTTTAAGACAGGCATGCTTACCAAGCGAATTGCACATCTTCTGTGTCTTGGGGTATGAAAAGTATTTACTTTTTGGTTGAATCAATGGGAAGAAGCACAGGGTTATTATCACACTCCTATCACCTTCATTTCTCTACGAATTCAAATTAATCAACGACTTTTGTCCATTTCTTTAGTGAGTCTAAACATATCTCTATTGCATAGTGTTAGTATCTGTATTTTTAGATAAAATTTACAGTGCCTAATATAAGGTCGGTTAATATATATTTATTTGAGGAACTTTATTTAAAAAATCAATATAAATACACTGAAATAATTCAAAATAATATTTTATTTATTTCTTTATTCGTTATTGTTTTTTTTTATCAAAAATATTTTATAAATTTAATTTCAAAAATTTAGAGATTTGAATGATTTCATTTTATGTTTCTTTTTTTTTTTTTTTATATAGAAAAATAGATTGTAAAAAATAGCTTCAGCATCTCAAATGAACCCATGAACAGTAGAAGAAAATAATAATAACAAACTTCATTTTATAATAACAACCCCCAGAATACATGACCCCATCTCATTCTAAATTAAACAAAAATAAAAAGAATCTGGGGGAGAAGATCATGGAGGGGTTCAACTTCACTCTTGTCTAAGGCCAACAGTAGAAATAGTGCTCTGTCTATATCTGAGTGCTCCTTGATCAGCCAAAATTCTATCTAAACCTTCTCCATATTATCAATCAACATAAAATAAACATTTGCAAGACGTTCATTAACGAATTTAATCTGCATGGCATTAACTTACTTTTCGTTTCATTTTTCTTACATTTCTGTTCAAGAAATAAAATGAGAGATTAGAGAATAAAAATAAACAATCAAGAAACAAATAAATTATATGAACAGTTGAAGAACCTTTGATTTGTCTTGTTTGTTTCAACAAAAAATATTATAGAGAGACAAAAAATATTATAGAGAGAAATGATCGTTTTTAGTGATAAGAAATGAAAAATCAATATCTTTTTTTTTTTATGATTTCTTTTGACAAGTGTTAAAAAAATCAGTTAGGAAGTGTAACATAGCTTTTTTTCAAAAAAAAAAAAAAATTTTAAGTTGAATTACTTCTTATAAAAAAATTCAAAATTTAAAAGTAATCTAAGATTACTTTCAACATCATCAAACATCTTTGGTATCTTGCATGATAGAATTAATTTTTCGAGCCATTTTTTTCTAACAAATAAAAAATGTTAGATTTTCTCATCTTAACAAAGTACAATTTGGAAGGAAAAATGCTAAATAAATTCTGCAAGTATTTCTTGTTCATACCTTTTGAGATGATCTATAAGAGGATCAAAGAGATTAGTATATGGAGTGGACAAATAGGTTTTTAATGTAGAATGATTAACGAGTGAAACTTTTTAAAATTGAAAATTTTGGAACTCCTTCTAGAAAAAATTGACTTTAAAATATATTTTTTAAGTGTTTTTTCCTTTTACCATGAAATAGTATTTTTTTTCCTTTTAGAAAAAATTATTTTAAAAAGTAAGTAAATATTTTGATTTAAACAAACCATATAATACCCCTATGCTTACCGTTATATAGATTGAACCAAAAATTCCGATATAAGTCAACCTAACTAGTCGTAACATTCATATCAAATAAACCCTATAACAACTATGTTAATAGTTATATAGATTGAATCAAGGTTCCTGATAGAAACCAACCAAATTGTTAGGACTAGTACCTCAAAAGAAATTTGGTTTGTCATTTATATTTGGGACATTATTTTTTTTCAATTATTTTTTATTTTAAATAGCATTAGAATAAACTAATTTGAAGAATTAAAAATTTTAATATAATAATTTTTCAAGAATTGAAATAATAATTGATGTATATGAATAGTTACAATAAATCATCTAAAATAATTTTAAATAATAAAATAAGAGATCTTGCCTTGATAATGATGATACATGAATTCTAATAAAATCAGAATAAAAATCTTTCGTAAAGATTATTGACAATATTAACGGGGAATTAAAAGATTACCCTAACTTAGTTGTATCTTAATTATTAAATTGTAAAGCATCATAAGTTTATTTATAAAAAAAGAATCAACCTAAATAATTACGAAAAATCTAAATAAACACCATTAGTACTATTAAAATGCAAGAAAACCATTTTTAAAATAACTTTTTTTTAAAAATAATTTAGTCAAACCTAATTTATTTGTGAAATATGTAACTTCTAAAATTTTTTATTGGCAAATTTTAATTTTGAAACGAATTTTCTTAAGGGTTCCTTCCTCAAGTTTCAAATAAAATTTTAATTACCAATGGTGTAATCTTTGAGTCGAAACAGTGCAACATTAGGATGGTAATGATTGTGAATAGCTATTAATAAATTAATATAAGATAATGGTTTGATGCTATTTCCTTTATACAATGTATAAATTGTTCTTTCTCTCGTGCTAATGACCGAGCACACAACGATGCACCTTATTTTTTTCACAGTGATGCTATGTATGGAGTTATACGTACTAATCAAGAAACTGATAAACTCAGCCATGAAATTTATTATTTAATGGGTATTGAAGATGCTCTAAGTCGAGAAAATGATGAGATTCAATTAGAAATGTGTTATATCAGGCAAAAACTCTATAAGCACATCGGTGAAATTGACACCAGAGAAGTTTATAACTAGTGGTAAAGATGTACCCTGAAGATTTGTTATCTTACGTCTCTTTATTTATATTTACATTATTACAGTTTTATTTTCTTTGTAGTTTTATCGTAAATTGTTAATGTTAATTTGTCTTTGTCTAAGAATTGGTATATTAATGCATTAATATAATATAACTAGAATTTTCGTATGTATATTAATGAATAAATAAAGCATTGTTTAATTTGAATGAATTGAAGATTTGGTACCAAGTTCGAATATTGATTGATTTTTTTAAAATTTATTTATTTAACACGATTTCTTCCACAAATTAAATTACTAGCGAAAATGAGATATAAAATCTTTTTAGACATGATTATAGGGGAAGAGATTAGGACAATTTTCAAAATCAAATTTAAAGGCCCGTTTTTTAAGATAAATTTTTTTAAAAAAAATTAAATTTAGTCAGACCTAATATAAGAAAAAACCAAAAGTTGCAACTATATAAAACCCTAACTTTGCTCTTTAAGAAAAAAAAATGATAGGATTCGTTCGAGTCATACTCAATACGTATTCTTACCCACGACTTAACCTAATCTTCAGATCCTATGTAGAACTCGATGATGTGGTATAAATATGTCCAACTCTTACCAATCTATTTTTATTTATTAAATTTTATTAATTTATTTATTTATTTTATATTGGAGGCTTTCCTTTCTGTCTCAGTACATTCCTCCACACCCAACGGAACTTTGAATCCGTCATAAGGGTGTCGAAGTTTATGTAGAACGAGTTATCCGACGCGACGGGCGACGAAAGGTGAACAATATGTTATTGACTTTTATTCATAATTTTATTGAGGGAGATATTCTTAACATGGTGATGTATCACAATTGTCAGGATTGTGTAAAAATTATGTTCTATAATTTTTTTAATTAAAATATTATTATGTTTCTTTTGACATGTGTTATTTTTTTCGAAATAATTTTTTTCTCTATTTGACAGTTGATTATGATGGTTATGATTTAGAATATCTATAAAAAAAGAAAAAAAAATTAATGAGTATAGATACATGATGACACAAGTAATCGAATAAAAAAATTTAAAAAGATTTTTCTTGACAAGACTGGAAATTGGATAATTATTGAGATGAGCGTAACATCTCATTATAAAGAAGCTGTTTTCTATTAAATATTGTGTATAAATAAACGATTTTGAAATGTAACTTTTAATTGATCATTGATGTTGGTCACCCATTTCAAGACTATAAATAACAAATACAAATGATGAAAAGAATCATTTCTTTCTTTTTGCTAAAAAAAGTAGAAAAATGTCTTCTTTTAGTGCAAGATCAAACACCCCCACCCCCAAAGGAAGGAGTATCCCGTCATTTGAAAAATAGAATTGTTAAAAGTATAAGTTATAGATTTTTCTACCTATATGAAGCATCTTAGGTAAGATCTTTGGAGTTAAGGCATCGATTTTTTACCTATACTGAGAAAGTACAGAATGATAAATCTGGTAGCGTTGCTGATGAGGTTGTTGATGGTGGTGGAGAGGGTAGCAGTGTTTAGATTTTATTTGTATGCCTACTTTTTTAAGTTTAGTTATATTATATGTTTTTATTGAAAGTGTTACTTCTTTTTGTTAACAGTGTTAAATTGACTGATGTTTGAATCTATATTTATTCTAAATTTTTTTTTTACCATTTAGTTTGATAAGTATGCACACTCTTGCCCTATATGCAAAAATTCATCAATAAGTTGAAAAAATAAAATCCAAAACACAATCAGTGAGATCAATCTAAGTTTCTTGATTTTAAAATTATTTTTTCTTAAAAATAATAAAATTGTTATAAAATAAAATACGATACAAAATAAAATTTCTATATATGGAAAGTTACTATTTTTGGAAACTTTCTAAAAGGAGAATTCTCTTAAAATTGAAAGAAAAATTAAA
>JBDJHY010199705.1:0-31427 GCA_039654485.1 Withania somnifera | reverse complement strand
TATATATATAAAGTTATAAGGTTTTAAAAATATATATATTATAAAGTTTAACTTATAATTATATTAAGTTATAAAGTTCGTTATATATATATATATATACATATATCAAATTTATCAAATTTTAAAAAAATTATAAATTATTCGTACAATAATTGTAAGATAAATAGTGTTAAATTAAATTTTTTTGGTGAATAACATTAAAAAATTATGAATTGTTCGTACAATAATTATAAATTTAAAAAAAAATTAAAAATCTATCCAGGTTCGGTACCATCCTGGTACCGGTCCATTCCGGGCCCAGTCTGTCCCGATTTTGAGCAGCCTTACTGTAAGATAATTTAACTTACCCACCATCTACCTCTATCTTCTAGAATCATCGAGTAACTAACCCTGTCTAGGCAGAAGTTTACACGCTATAACTCAGGTCCTTCAAAAACAATGTTAAGGCATACTTACATTGTGAAATAACAATACCGAATCTAAATTGAGCAACCTCAATATTCAGGAAATACTTCATTCCGCTAAGGTCTGTAGTATAAAAATATTGAAAGAGATGTTGCTTTAAATTAGAGATGTTTCTTGATTATTTTTGTCTTATGACGGGGTCTATAAAAAATAACCTCTCTACCTCAAATCTGAGGTAATGGTATGGACTGTGTACACTCTACCCTTCCGAGACTCCACTTTGTGGAAATATGTTGGGTTTGTTTTGTTGATGCTAGAGTCTTTTAGTGCAGTTCAATCAATACTTTGTAACGCTCTTCATGCTTTTAAGATGGTACAGAAAAAGGAGCAACTCACTGTAAAGGCACATTTCAAGGGGCATCTATCTATACAAGTTTATCTCCCAGATTTTGGCAGCAGAATATTTGAGAACTGCTAAAACTATAAGTACCTGGTTTTTCATTTTCTTAATTTTAAATACATAATACTTGACTTCTTTTCTTTTATCTGGAAGTTACTTCTCACTTCCGTATAGAATTTTAATCCAAAATGATACTAAGCCAACCAACTGATATTATAAAAGGAAAGCGGTCAAAAATGCCCTTAAACTATTGAAAATGTATCAATTGTGCCCTTCCGTTTGCTTTATCCCATTAACAAATTACACCTCATGTACAAGCCTTAAAATCGATTTGACTGAGTTGGAATTCAAATGAAAAGGTCTTCACTGACAAAAAAAAAATGTCCCAATATCTCTTAATCACCATTTTTATCCTTAACCATCCACATGATAAGAGATATCACTGAAAAATCTGGCAGTGCTGCTGATCACTATCTCCCTCTCTATTTTTCCTACTTATTACTTTTCTACCAGATTTTAATTGTGTAATTTTAAACTCTTATTATATTAGATAACCAAACAACCCCATTAGAGGAACTCAAATATGATATCTGCAAAAAGAAGTGTCATTGTTCATCATAATGCATCCTGAGAAAAGTGATATTTACATTAGAAATCAACTCTTAATGCAAAGTTCTATCTATTAGAGTACTAAGTAATTGATGGTGAACTTTTTTCCATTTCGTTTTTCTCTTTAATCTTCAATTCCATAATTGATACATTCATAAGTTTAATAAATTTTCTATTGTACACATAATTTTTCGTCATTCACAAGTTGTAAGATCTGTAGTACCTCTTTTCTGTTTGTTGCTAGTGTAAGCATAGAATCCCAGATCTGAAGCTTTTGGGAGAAACCCACCAGAAAAGTCTACCAGGACCAGAACTTGAGAGGATTTTTGCAGGGTGATGGGTCTTGTAGAGGCGGAGTTGGACAAAAGGGATTTTGGGAGGTTATTGAAACCAATTCAGTACAGAGATGTAGTGCTGGAAATTTTATTGGTGAACAATTGTACTCCATAGTTTTTCCCAGCGCTTTCGGTGAGATTTTTTATTATGGAGGTTAAGAGGTATTGGGGACCTTTTTTTTTTTTTTTTTTTGTCAAAGAAGACTTTTCCACTTGAATTGCCAACTCAACCAAAAATACAATATTTTATATGAGCTTATATGTGAGGTGTAATCTGTTAACTGAAGGGGTAAAAATGAACTATTTTGCTGATGGCAAGGGCAATTTTGCACCCAAAAGCAAACAAAGGGCATAGTTGTCTATTTTCAATAGTTTAAGGGCATTTTGACCCTTTTTCAAAATAGAAGTAACATAGAAAGCTAAATAACCATTTTAATTTAATCCAACAGTTTTGTCAGGTTTTTAGGACATAAGTCATGACCAAGTAATGAAAAACTACACATCCGTAGAAAGAGCATGCTCTGTAGTTTACAAGAAAGTTGGATTTACAATTACTTGTTATATGTTCTACTTGTTCAAATCAATAGTTTGGTCAGGTTCTTGGGACATAAGTCCTTGTTGAATCCCACATAGGGTTCTTGGTCTCCTTATATAGTCTTTGGCTATCCTCTCCGTATTAGCTAGCTTTTGGGTTTGAGTTAGACCCAAGTTTCATTTCTTTATCATGGTATTAGAGTCAGACCAAGGCAAATTTATTATTTCATCCAATGTTAGGCTCTATCTTACATTGTCCACGCTCCACATGTCCTGTTTTGGGGGTTAGGATAGGGGTTGATTCCCACAATTGTGGGTATTAGGATTCTTGATCTCCTTCTATGGTCTTGAATAATCCACCCCTGGTAAGCTATTTTTAGGGTTGAATTAGGCACAAAATTCATTTCTTTTTTAGTCATGAACAAGTAATAAAAATTGAAAAGCCTTACTCAGCGTAGAGGATTATGCTTTGCAGTCTGCTAGAAAGATGGATGTAAAATTAATTGGTTCATTTTGCTTGTCTAAATCCTGTCTATTCAAGGATTCTAAAAAGATGTCAGTTCACCACTCCATCCACTTTTATCGCTTACACCATTGCAGCTACTCCTCATTATCAACTATCACCACCAACAACCACAATCCTCATCCACAACTAGGGGCTGATTTACATGAAGGGATATGGGTTCACGTGAACCCATGCACCCCTCCCTTGTATAGGTATAAGACTGTATTTTCTTCTACTAAATTTGTTAAAAGTGTATGTGGGAACCCAGGCACAAGACTGGTGACAGTGTGCACCATTACATACCAGGTCATGGGATCAAATCCTTCTGGCCATATTGTTTTGTTTGGTTCTCTTTTTCTTTCCTTTTACTACTCTTTTCTCTCCTTTTACTACTCTTTTCTCATTTCTTTCTTGTTGTTTTGGTTCGTTCTATCATTCTTCAAGTTATTATAGTTTTTTCTCTTCCTTTTCAGTTTCGATTTCCTGATCTTTCTTATGTTTCTTTTTTTGTCATTTCTTTCTTTTCTTTTTTGTTTAACTGATCGCATTAGAAGTCCCTAAAAGGTTCACAAAAATATTTCCTCCGGACTTCTCTCTCGGCGTGTGTTTTCAGCAACACTTTCACGAATAATGATCAAGCTTTTCCTAGGTCGCTACGGTTTCTTTTCTTTTATCTTTTCCTTCAATATTTTTTCTTAATTTGTGAAGTGAATTTTTTAGGATAATAGTACTATTAATTATCACTTTTAAAGTATGATAACTAAGATCAGTTATAAATTGAATGAGGTTCCTTTTGATGATAATAGTATTAATTATAGGTTGCTCATCAAGTTGTTGTCATGGCAATGTTATGGAATCGGACCAAATGATAGTAGAGTGTACTGTCATCTAAAAATTTAGGATACGCCTCTATCGACAACCACTACCGTGGTCAATCACCATAGTTAGTTGACTCTACCTTTACCACAACATCCATATATCACTACCATTAATCAGCATTATGTATCGTTAAACCACCTTCGTCATTCATCATTTGCTATTAGCTATTACTATTATCCACCACAATTATCAACAACCATCAATAACTACCACCATCAACCATCGTCATTAACCTCTACTACTAGCACCATCACCAGTAGCTACAACCCACAATCACCACTATCCTCAATCAACACCCACAACCATCACCGCTGGCTATCACAACCGTCAACTGCCACATAGGTTTTAAATTTTTTTTTTGCTGATATAGCTATTAGATTAATATAGTAATTTATTAAATTTTATACTTATTAAATTTAAACTAAAGGCAAGTTTTAAATATTCAAATGTTGAAAAAAATAGTCTTAATTATTTGAAATTCAGATCTTAATACATCTTAATAATCAGAGATGTATTCAGATTTAGACATCAAAATCATAATTCTCAACTTAGTATTCGAACATTTTAATTTAAGTAAAAAATAAATAAGGCATAATAATTCTATGTTTTATAATCTTTCTTCCTAGCTTTGAAAAAGTTGAGAGGTAGTTACTTATTTTACTTATGTTGACTAAATTTGGTGTAGCATATTCATCATGGGCGGATCGGTTTCCTACAATTAGACAACCTGTTGAGAGCTCAGGGCCTTTTCGATTCGACATGTTTCATAGGACTCTTGTTCGCTTGATAAGGTATGTGATTTTATGGGAAATGTGGTATTGGTCAATTGAGTTGTATACATTTGATGAAGGGTAATGTCTTTCTGCAATTACTGGTGGTATTTTGTTCCTGCATTTCGGACTTCCAATGCACCAGGAATCTGGAGAAGTAACAGTTACCTATACCTTTCAATGGAGTTGTGTTTGCACTGTACTTTCAATACAAAGGCATTAGTGTTTCCATATATTGCCTACTACGTAATGCTTCCATATATTGCCTACTGCGTAAATCTTATAAGGGAGAATTACAGTTCACATTTTGGACGGACTGATGATGAACATTTGGGACCCAAGGTCGCAGGATAACTAGTCAGATGATTATACGTCTTTTCTGTTGTTCCAACTCTGTGCATGTGTTGGCTTCTTTAATGGCTTTGCTCTAATCATACCATTTTTTCTTGAGGAAGCAAATTATAAATTAGTTTGTTACTACTATTTCCTTGTATAAGATAAATGTTTTAATTACATATCTCAGGTCCACTTTCGCTATCTCTTCCTAGGTTGTTTTTGATTGGCCATATTAAAGAAAGAAAGGTGATTGGGCAAGACACCTCATGCCATGTGACAAAAGGAGCATCTAATATACCTTTCAAATTAGTCCACTTTCAACCGGTAACAGAAAACAATATAATGTGCTTTATGTGATCGTAATGGATCATTACCTACTTTTCTGTTTTAATTTCATCTTACTTTCTTTAAAAATAATATCTTTTTTTTTTGCTAACTATTAATCTAAACTTTTGGTCTCCCATTTTAAAATTACAAAGTTAAAAGGAATTTTTGATACATTTTATATATTTTTAGTTTAAGTTTATAAAATTCAGTCTTTATTAAATTTAAACCAACAAATTGAAATGGAGAGAGTACATTATTTGCTTTTGGCCTCTGCCAAAGAGAACTCAGTTATTTGCTGAAAAAGGTAAAAAGTATTCAAAGGTAGAAGTTGTTTTGTATCGAAGATATGCAATTTATTCCATCATTTTCAACTTTAACGGCTTGTTGGGATGCCTATTGGTTGTATTGCGTTGTTTTAATTTTTTTTTTTTGTTTCGAGTGTTAAATTTTTTTTTTACATTGTATTGTTAAATTTATCGCATGCAGAGAGTTGGTGTGGTGTTATGTTTGTTTCTGACTAGACAATTTGTCCCCAAGGTACTAATAAATAGCATTGAAATAATTTATACATACATTTCAATCCAAATAGAGGAGATAACTTCTTTTATTAAATGCATATAAGAGATTCACCGTGAAATTCACAGAGTATGTTATTCTCATCTCATTTGAAGCTGGGTTCCTTTCTGTCTGCACTCTCGTCTCTCGATCCTCACCTTTTTGGTGCCGAAGGCGTATCTGAACCTTTATAGAGTTTTGCATCTTTTATTTTCACGAAGTACATTATTCTCATCTCATTAGAAGCAGTGCGTAAGGCTGACTATCGAACTGACCGTCCTGGATCCGACCCGGTTTGGTAGGTATCGTGATCGGACTGGTTATTATATATCGGGTTTTGAATTAAGATTGGATGGATTGTTATATATCGGGTTTTTGACCGGGATGGGATCAGGGTTTTGTATCGATTATTCCGTCCCGGTTGTCCTAGTTGGGTGGTCGAATTTTTAATTTGTTTTAATTAATACCCAACGGTTATATAGACGTTGGTGGCTGTTTCCAGTGGCTCCAAATGACTATATAGTCCCCCCCCCCCTTTTAGCCTCCCTAATCCTTTTTTTTTTCTTCCTATAAATACCTCATTTTTCTCATTAAATATTTCATTCTGTTTGTTCTCTCATTCTTTCTCAATTTTCTACTCTCAGTTCTCATTTCTCAAGACTTAATTTTACATTCTTCAATTTTCATTATTATTTTTTAATTGAATATTAGAAGCTTAATTTGGTGGATTTTGGAGGAGCGATCTTCTTCGACTTTTAGCATCAGCTTATTAATTTTCAGTTATTTATATTTGCTTTTACGTAGACGTTTGGTACGTTTATTTCACTCTCTTATCATATTATTTAATATTTATATTTATTATTTATTATTTTTTGGTTGATTCATTGATTTAATTTTAATTTTACTATATTATTTGATTCGATTAAAAAAAAGTGCTTTGAATTTTTTTAAAAAGAAAATGGTAGGTTCTAGTTCTTCTTTACAAAATCTTAAGTTCCTTTAATCAAATACTGATAATTTGACGCAGGTTGGTGAAACTGATTTGATCCTCTCCAAAATGTACCCACAAAAATTAATATTGAAACTCATATTCCCCATGAAGTTTTTGAGAGAAGATACCACAATTTTGAAAAGGATTTAGATAAAGAAGTTGAAGTAGACGTAGACGGAGAAGGAAATATACATGACATATCGACTAGTCTCAACCCCGCTATTGAAGTGCCAACTCAGGCTCCGGATGAACTTGAGCTTGAGGTTGTAGCTAGAAACCCCCTTTCTTGCATTTTGTTTTCTGAATAAAGAAAAAATTATTTCTACTTGACGTCCTTGTAAACAATATTAGTTTATAAATTTGGTGGTAGTAGAGGTTCAACGTGGGAGTGGGGTGGGTGTGGGGTTTAATAGACATTTGAAAGCTATGCATAAACGGGAGTGGCAGACACATTTATCTACTCTTGATCATGCTATGTCTGCTAGCGGTTCTCGACCATCGTATAGGGGGTCAAACACGTTTCAAAGTGAACTAAATCATTCAAACTCGGATGGTCCTCTTTCACAAAGGCCATATAGCAAGGATTGTGATCGTGAAAATTTTGCTAAAATGATTGTTTGTTGTGGTATACCTTTTTAATTTTGGAGAACATCCTACTTTTATTATATATATTCGAGATACATTTAACCTCAGTTATGAAGGTATTTCAAGAAGTACGATAAAAAGAGATATATTTAATTTTTATTAACAACATTGTCAAAATAATTCGTGAACATTTTAAACTAATAAATTATAGAGTTTCTATTACCATTGATATGGGTCGTAATTTGAATGGTTTGACTTTTTAACTACTACTGTACATTGCGTTGATTATAATTGAAATGCGCAAAAAAAATTATCGATTATAAAATTTGTGAATAGAAAAAAATTGGTGCTTATATTGCTAGAATTATTGCTGAAGTTTTAGATGTTTATTGCCTTTGTGATAAAATATTTAGTATTACTTTAGATAATTCTTTTGCTAATTTAAATGACATAAACATGTTAAAAGCTAGAATTTTTTCAGTTTTCCCTGATGCTTTTCATGTTAGATATGCTGCACATATCTTAAATTTGATTGTCAAAAATGATGTGGAATTATTTAAAAATAGTTATAAAAAAATTAATAATGCTTGTTTTTGAATTCTTCATATGCATAAAAGTAGTAGAATTATCATTTTAAGAAATTTTGTGAGCTTGCAGGACTTCCCTATAGAAAAGTTTGAAAACATGTTAAACAAGATGAAACTCTTTTTATGAAATGCTTTCCGTTATATATAAATATAAAAGTCCTATTACTATGCATTTTGAAAGACATAATTCTAGTACCGAATTCAAAATTATTAATAATGATTGGATAATGTAAATGAACTTGCAACATTATTGAAATTATTTTATGAAGCCACAAACGTTTTGTTTGGCTTGTATTATCCCGTTGTTACTGAATTTTTACTACATGTATTTCGTATTATCACTCGTTTTACTGAATATAACGATAAGTCATTATTTTAAGAGGTCGTTGAAGTTATGATTGAAAAATTAAAATAATTTTTTTTTACCTACTCACAAATTTATTTAACTATTATTTTTTAACTTTGAATATAAAGAAGCTGCTGCAAAAACATCAGTTAAATGCATTTATAAAAATTTAAATATTCAATCATATGAAAAATCAAGTTTGAAAACTTGTCAAAATAGCATTACATTATGTGTTAGGGAAACTATGATAAGTATTGCGCATTGCAAAAAATAATATTGACGTTCCACATAGTAGGCCTAAACAAGATTCATAGTAAGATGAAGTCTCAGCTTGATATTGATTCTTCTAATAAATGTAATTTTGACGACTGTCTAAACCAGAGACTCGATAGTATTATGGACAATGAAAGCATATCACAACTTTTGAATTGGTGGAGGGTTCGAGAAAATCATTTTTCAAGATTCAGCAAGATAGTGAAGTACTTCAAGGGACATCAGTAGCTTCAAAGTCAGCTTTTAGCGCTGGGAGATTTAAAATTAGAGAACACAAATTTCAAATTAGGAAATACAAATATTTAATAGTAGAAGACAGTTTGGAAATTTCGCAGCTATTAAGAGATTAGATCAACACCGACTGACGTAAAAAAAGGACTATCAAGGTTAACTTCACAATATGAAGAATTTGTAGATTTGGTAATTGGTAACATGAAGATCGTTTACAAAATTTACCAAGACCACCTATTGATCACACTCGATCTTTAAAAGAGTTGGACGAAAGTTTTTCTAAACTATACAACTTTTAATATTACATTCGAGCCTTAGTTGAAACCGAATCCTTCTTAGAAGGTGGTGCATAAATAAGGTGCTCTACTAATAGTTTTAAATTGTAATATAATTTTAAATATTTGAATAAAATTAAGATTATTATCATTTTGTTATACTTTTAAATGTTTTTCAATACACTTTTAACTTTTAAGTTATGAATTCAAATCTTATAAACTCTAAAAGATGTAAAGTTATATAAAGTTAGGCAAGACATAGAAAAATAAGCTAGAAAACTTTAAAAAAATATAAAGTTACAAAAAATAAACTTATAAAGTCATAAAACTTAAAAAAAATTAAAATTTTAAAAATATAATATTAAAAAAAATAAACTTATAAAGTTAGAAAAAACATAAAATAAAATAAGTTAGAAAATTTTTAAAAATATAAAGTTACATTTAGTTAGAAAACAAAACTTATAAAGTTAGATAAAATAAATTTATAAAGTTAGAAAAAACTTTAAAAAAATCTTAGAAAATTTATAACTTATAAGCTATATAAATATCAAATTTAAAAACCTCAAAGTTTTTAAAATTGTTCAATAGTACTTACAATTTGTAATTTATAAATTTCAAAATTCAAATCTAAAAAAATAAAAACTTAATTTTCTTGATAAACTAACCTTCCAACTTACAAAATTATTAATTGAAAAAACTAGAAAGGAGTTTCATTCTGTGCCTTTTGACAGAAAATTCAAAAATCTTTCAGAGCCAACTTACAAAATTATTAATTGAAAAAACTAGAAAGGAGTTTCATTTTGTGCCCTTTGACAGAAAATTCAAAAATCATTCAGAGGTAGCAACGGGAATCAATAAATTGTCCAGTGCCAATAAGTTGGCCAAAATGACCAATTTATCGGTAAGCAGTGGGTCTATTTATATCATCTCTTTCCTGAATTTTCTTCCATTTTCTCTTAATTTTTTCTATATTTTTCATCATTTTAGAGAAAAATAGAAAAATTAAAGGTATATTTTCAAGTGTTCATCCGTAGAGACTCACAGTGATTCTACGATTATTTCTACCTAGTAATTTCTTGGTTTTTCTTTATTTATAAAGTTTTTCATAATACATAAACTTTTCGGGCTTATTTCCTTACTTTCTACTGTTAGTTTGAGCCCAACTTTTTACCATACGATCTATGAGCCGTGCTTTACGTGTTGGTATATATATTTTATTTATTCTAGCTACGAAGATTTACAAACCCGTTTTTAGTTTGAATTTTGACCCTGCTATTTATATAGCAATATGGGTCTAGCTTTACTCGCTTTGACTTGTGGGTTATGTTTTGCTATTCTCATTTGATTTTGAGATTTGTTCGTGATTCTTCTTATTTTCTAGCATACTTTTCAAGGTTATCGCCAGAATTCAGGTAGGCTCCGAATTACTTCTTTCAGATTGGGTATTTATACGCTTGGTAAATTGTTAGCTCGAGGCTGGATTACTAGTTGGAAGCCTCGTATATTGGTTTTCTTGGCCTACAACATATCTTGTAGGCCTTATCGTTAATATATATCCCTAGGGTTATGAGGCCCTACTTGTCTATTTCACATTGTCTCTGGAATGTAGTTGAGGTTGGGGAGGGAATTACATTAATGGTTAGATGTTAGTAGCTATTTCCTGGTTTATGTTGGTGCCTTTAGAGCCAATCTAAGAAGACTGATTGTTTTGTGTTCTATATGAGATGTTGTGAGTGATTAGTATGTGTGCCGTTGCTAGGCTGTAGATAGCCGAATACAGTTTTTTTGGATAGTTCGTGATCCTGTGTGATGAAGTTGTACCATAGCCCGCTGCAAGCCTTGGAATGAGTTGTTTTGGCCTGAACTGTGATGGTTTCATGTTTTCCCCTATATGGGTGTGTATTTAATCACAAAACACATCCTCTGGGCTATAATAGCATCTTTTGTGTGATTATTCGTGGATCGAGACCGTAGTTGATATAGGAGAGGGTGTACCTTGTGACTAGGGCTTGAAAACTATTTTTTAGGTACTAGTTAGTAGCCTTAGACCAGTTTAGTTTATTGATTCATTTTGTGTTGCGAGCTTGCACTGATATTTTTAAAAGGTAACATGGATTTAACAGTATATTAATCAAAAATTGGTTTTCCTATATATATATATTATATTTATCCATGAATACGCGCAGTTTGGAGCTATTTTGTCACACTACCTGATTTACTTTCTCACTATCACTTTGATTTCTAGGTATTTCCTCCATGACAACAATTGAATTTTTTACTGCTATTTTGATTGGTCTATTTGGCGGGACTTGTGTTTTTCATTGAGATATGTATACAGGCAAAGCCCAAGCTTTGACATTTCTTCCTTGATGACTATGCCACTAATTGGCCTTTTATGAATATTTTGTACGTGGGATTAGATCACTCCATGGACCCTCCAACACTAGGCAACTATGTCTGAGGTATTGCTACTAGGTATGAGTTTTAGCCTGGAGGAGGGATATACTGGAGTAGGAGGGGTAAGTATACTGGGAATCGTTCGTGGGTCCGCTCTTGGTAGAGTCATGTATCGAAGAGGTTGCGTACGATCACTATTTACTTTTCAGCACCATTTGAATTGCATCCTAATCATTGACTTGTACACTTCAGGACTTATGGGGAGGTCCTTGTTGAGTTACTTGGTTTCCTGGTTGTACCTACTGATAGTATGGAATATCGACTGGGTTGGTTTGCTAGTAGATTTTATTTGCTCATTTCTACCTCTTGTGGTTACTTTTTGTACACTTGCTTCATTTGTTATCAGTCTAGCCTGTTACTGGTTTTATATTTGCTTGTTGGTCTTTCCTTGTGCTGGTTATGTTAGGCTTCAGGTACGTGTCGCGCTGGTCATGATTTTTTTATGACTTAGTCCATTGTGTGCATACACTGATAGTTGAAATTTTACCGTACTTACTAGTTATTACTACAGTCATCCTTTATGTGTTGGTTATTTTGTACTATTTCCCGACTTGCTTATGAATTCTTTTACCTTACTTATGCTTACTTTTTTTTAGTTGGCCTATGATGCCTACTGGGTACCCGTTGTTTTTGGTACTTACGCTATACTTTTGCATCTTTTTATGATGTAAGTTCTAGCATGAGTCAGCAGGGCAAACACGAAAGTGCGGGCTAGTTTGTTGCTATTTAATGATATAAAATGAGCAGTCAACATTCATACTGGACAGTCTTCCTTCTATCATCACAATGGTTCTAGTTGGAGTCTGGATAACTATTTTGTAGTTTTTTCCTGTTGTGAGTTGTATTTTGTACTATTCTTTAAGTAGATGCCCGGAAGCCACAACACCAGGTTTTGGGAAATTTACTTTCTGTTATGTGTTCTATTTGTCCTTCTTCTTCTTTAATTCTTCCCCCTTTTCTTTTCTTTGGCACTTGGTACTGGCCCATTATTTAATGCTCTAGCTCGGGGTTAAGTTTGTCTATCAGTGAGATGTAGATGCCTTCATAACTCAATTTTCGGATCGGGCCAGTTTAACTCATAAAACTTACCATGATCATGAATGCTTCTGACCGTATAACTGACCATAACATGAACCTTGACCCGCAATTATGGAATTTTACCCAAAATCATGAACATAGACTCCATATAAAAAGACTCGAATTCATAAACTAGACCATGATTCTCAATTAATATCAATTTTTTGATATTGTATCATGAACACACATATTAAGATGATTAAGGAACAAGAGTATATGAAATACAAACTTTTCATCATGAACAACAATTATGGGGATTCACCCTATAATGTCTAAATCATAACCATAAACCAAAATATTAGGTATTTGGGCATAAAGCTGAAAGGAAACCTTGTTCATAATCTCACATACCTGAGTTGGAGAGTTTACACAGAGAATTCCGTGAAGAAAATGCTGCACAATGCTCCCTTGAAGAAATCCCTAGGTCTGTTCTTGAGAGAAAACCCTTGAAGAATCTGACCTTCATTTTTTTATTGAACTAATGAATAAATAAATAGGATTTGATATTTATATTTACCCTAACTAAAGCCCAAACAACATGAAAAATACCAATTAATTAATGGGAAATTTCTAAAATATCCTTGCCAAAATCAAATTAAAACAGAGATCTGGGCAGGTTCCATAATTTGGTCGACGACCTGTCAACCCTGTTGAAGATCCATCAACCGCCTCGTTCATCTGACCCCTTCTTAGACCCTCACCAAAATGGTTTGACAGGTCATCCAATGGACCATTGTTCAGTTTCACAAACCGTGGAATCGTATGTTGATCCTTTAAATTATTCTAGTGAGGGGTGGAATGGTTCATCAAATTGTGCCATACTTAGCCAAAATTTGAGAAATTTAGGTCACTACCATGGAACAAATGATGGACCATTGGATGGGATCACGATTCATCACATGACTTGTAGAACTGAAGGAACATGATCCTTGAAAGAGGCAACACTAGGTAGGTTCTACTATTGGTTTCACGGTCCGTAAAACCTCTTCACGGACCGTGAAAGGAGCCGTGAAACACTATTATCTCCAGGTTTCTATGAAATTTCACAGAGACAATTTATTTAGCCCATATAACCTCTAATACAAGTTTCAAAGTATTAAAATATCTCCCCTTGTGATCATTCGTCCTCGAATGAAGATTTCAGCTACAAAATAGGAGAAAGGGATAGGAAAATAACATGCTGACTACAGAACCTACCCATGACCTCATATCAACCAACAAAACATAGTCTAATTACTAACTTATCTAACATATATGCATGCTACTACGCTGATTATAAATACCATAAACTTTTCAAATATTTCACAAGCATTCACATAGGGACCTAGCAATGCTATGGCTACATGTCACATGCTATATGCACACAAATGTACAAGAGAAAATCTAAATGGAGAGGCTATCACCTCAGACTGAAGTAGAACTAGAAGGGAACGAATGTGGGTATCTACTCATTATGTCGGCCTCTACCTTCCATGTAGCTCCCTCAATTGACTACTTCTTCCAGAGAACCTTTAATTACGCTACCTATTTATTTTCCAACTTACGAACTTTCAGGTCTAGGATCTAAACGAGGAAGTCCTCATAAGTCAAGCTATCCTCAATACTAACACTTTCAACTAGCACAATCAAAGATGGATCACTTAGGCATTTTCTGAGCAAGGAAACATGAAAAATATTTTGGACTGCTGCCAAATTTGATGGAAGATCTAACTCATAAGCTATATTGCCTACCCTTAAAATCTGATAAGGTCCAATATACCTTGTGCTCAACTTTATTTTCTTCCAAAACCTCATGACACCCTTCATAGGTGATATTTTCAAGAATACCCAATCACCTGCCTCAAACTCTATTTGTCTTCTCCTTGTATCTGCATAGAAGTTTTTTCTAATCTGAGATGCCTTCAATCTTACACGGATGATTTGAACCGTCTACATAGATTTATGAATAAGATCTGGTTCAATTATAGTTGCCTCACCTGTCTTGAACAATCAATAGGAGATCTACACCTCCTCCCATACAAACCCTCAAACTAGGCAATTTGGATACAGAGTGATAACTGTTGTTATATGCAAAATCAACCAAAGGCAAGTGTTCAATCCAAATGCCCTTGGAATTTATAGCACATGCCCTTAACATATCCTCCAATGTTTGAATGGTCCTTTCGGCTTGACCATCTATTTGTGAATGAAAAGTCGTACGCAGGTGAACCTATGAACCTAAATCTCTCTAGAAAGATCTCTAAAAGAGAGATTTAAATTGTGTATAATGATATGAGATAATAGTTAATGGTACCCTAAGAATCTTAATGATCTACTGCAAATAGATTCTACCATAGTGCTTTGCTGAATAGCTAGTGTGAACAGGTAGAAAGTGAATAATACTTAGTCATTAGGTCTAGTATAACCCATATAGAATCATGCTTCTGGCCTAATGGTAAACGGTGACAAAGTCCATATTAATCACCTCCCACTTTCATGTCAAAATCTCAAATTTTTGTATCATACTTGCGGGCCTTTGGTGCTCTACCTTCACTTGTTGACAATTAGGATACTTAGACACGAACTAGGCTATATCCCTTTTTATACCACTCCTCTAATATTCTTTTTCCAAATATCTATATATCTTAGTATCTCTAGGATGAACCTAATACCTAGAACTATGAGCCTCTTACAATAGCATATCTCTCAACCCATCAATTTCCAGAACACAAAGACAATCCTGATAGAACAGGACACCATTTCGCCCTAGTGACAGATTTTGGTCTTTATGTTTCTTGGATGAACTCTTCAGCTTAACTAATGCCAGATCACTATCTTACTCACTTTTCACTTTAGTTACCTGGGATGTTCAAAAGAATTCTAAACAATCATACCACTATCATCAACATCCATCAATCTAACCCCAAGATGTATGAGCCTATGCACTTCTCTAGACAACTCTAGCTTATTTTCATCGACATGAGCCAAATTGCCCAAGGACAACCTGCTAAGGGCATCATCACCTACTACATTTGGACTTGCTTGGATGATACATAGCTATCATGTTGTAATCCTTCAACAACTCAAGAGATATCCTTTGATGAAGATTCAAATCTTTTTAATCCAATAATGCTGGAGACTCTATGATCAGTGAAGACATCTACATGAAATCCATACAAATAGTTCCTCCACAACTTCAAGGCAAAAACTACAGATGCCAAATCAGCAACATAAGTGGGATAATTCTTCTCGTGAGTCTAAATTTTTCTAAAACCATATGACACTACTTTACCATACTGCATTAACACACAACCTACTCCAATTCTCAAAGCATAAAATACACTACAAAACCCTTTGAACCCTCAGGCAAAGTCAGCACAGAGCAGATATTAACCTACCCTTAAACTCCTAAAAACTCCTATCACAAGCACCAGATGACTAAAACTTCACCTTCTTCTGAGTTAAATTGGTCAAGGAAGATTCCATGGAAGAGAATCCCATAAAAAACCTATGGTAATACCCAGCTATACCCTGAAAGCTACAAATATCTGACTGAGAGGTCGGTCTAGGACAATTTCATATGGAATCTATCTTTTGGGAATCTACCCATATGACCTTACAGAAAATGATATGACCAAGAAAGGAAACTGAATGGAGCCAAAACCCAAATTAGATAATTTTGCATAAAGCTAGCATTCTCTAAAAGTCCAAAGAACAATTCTGAGATGGTCTGTATGATCCTTCTTGCTTCTGGAATAAATTAGAATATCATCAATCAAAACAATCACAAATAGGTCTAAGTAGGTCTCGAAGACCCTATTTATGAGGTACATGAAGGCCGAAAGAGCATTAGTCAAACCTAAATACATGACCTCGAACTCAAAATTTCCATAACATATGCGAAAAACTATTGTAGAAATATTTGACTCTCTAACCTTAAACTGGTGATAGCCAGAACAAAGATCAATCTTAGAAAAATAGTTTGCAACTTGCAGCTAATTGAACAAGTCATCAATCATTAGCATAGGATACTTGTTTGTAATTATAACTTTGTTCAGATAATGGTAGTCATGCACATACAAAGGGAACTATCTTTATTATGTAAGAACAAGATAGAGGAACCCCAAAGAGACATACTAGGGTGAATAAATCCCTTGTCTAGGAGTTCTGGATCTTTTAGCTTCTTAATCTCAGCTGGTACTATCCTATATAGCGGAATAAAGATAGGCCGTGTGCCCAAAATAAGGTTTGTGCCAAAGTCTATCTCCCTGTCATGAGGGAATTTGGGTAACTCCTCAAGAAACATAGTATATGAGAAGGTATAAAACAGAATATATAGTATAACGATAAGTACTACAGAATGCATGAACAATAAATATAAACTCCAGCTCTAACTCAACTAAGCAAATTAACGGTTTACAATGAAATTGTTAAAAAGCTCATATATTAAGTAAACTCAGCTAAAACAACTTAACTCTTCAGTTTTTAACAAAAGATGACGACTCAATTAAAAACATGCTTTCACTTTCTTCCTTTCAAAATATTCAGTTTTAGCTTCTCTTTCTAGGAGTTTGTATAACCAATATACCTCAAGGCATAAAACAATGAAGTCCACATACTACCCAGTGAGTAGGGGTTCCTAACCTTGCCAAAGGTAAATGATGCTATCTCTAGTGGATTCAACTAGGCTACAGGTACAACTGAGTGGTACCAAAATAATAATAATCCCTACGCTAGGCTACGCAGATAGGGCTATAAGGGACTATGCCCTGGCCTCTGCTCGCCCTTGATACTGATAATCCTCCCTTAAAATTATAATTACTGTCATTAACTTTATCTTTCAAGCTTCTTGACGAATGGACATTCTCTAATGAACCACTAAACCTTCCCGGACTCTTCCAACTACTCTTTCAGTTTAACCAAAATAGGCAAATATATTCAAATTAGACTCTTCATTAGCTTCTCACTTCACAACTCATCAACTAAGCAATAAAATCATTATCTTCCTCAATTAAGCTCAATTAGCTAAAATAATAAATTTATACATTTAGTAATTGAGGAAGATAATGATTTTATTGAGCATTGAGCTAATATAAATTTATTTTATATTGAGTCATGTAATTATGACACTTCAATGCTCAATAGCTCAATAGTTCAATAGCTCACGTAATTATCTAAATATATATTGAGATAATATCTCAATAGTTCAATAAATTTATTTTAAAATAATAATCGAGGAAGAATTGATGATTGTTTTTAAGGTTTATTCTTAAGATAATGATTGAGCATTGAAGTGTCATTATGTGACTTACTAAATGATTGAAGATAATGATTTTGAACAACCCTGGTAATTAAGTCACGTAATTATGACACTTCAATGCTCAATTCAAGTTTTAAGAATAAACCTTAAAGGCAATCATCAATTCTTACCTCAAAGCTTATTTTTTTCTTTTACTTAATCTATGAAAATATGCTAACTCATGAGAACTTTTATGATTAAATAATCATCATGAAAACGTTGTAACTCTAACTAAAATACATCAATTAAATTATTTTTTCAGGGAATCATAGTTTATAGAATTAAACCTAAACCCTAGCGTGCTTCTACATCTTCAAAACCTTATTTAAAAAGGGTTTTGGGAACAAGAATGAAATGAGTCCTTGTTGAAAACAACGTACCTGATTCAAAGCAATTTGATGGTAAAAAATCAACTATAAAGCTGCTACAATGAAGTTTCTTTGAAAAACCCTAGTACTTGCCTCTTTGGAGAAGTTGGAAGAAAACCCTAACTTTAATTCAGGTAAAATAATAATGAATTAAGTGTTTAGGTTATTCATATTATTATGTTTTAGAAGACAAAATGTTATGGGTTTAGTCCAAAAAGTCAAAAAGAAATATCTATCCAAAATACCTTTTATTAAATGGACTTGAAACTTACCCGAAAGCACTTCATGATTTTTGAAGTAGCACTTCACGGCTTGTCCCAGATTATTGGAAACTGACTGTACATCACGAGACAGGTCCCAGAGTCGTGGAGCTTAGCTCCACGAGTCGTAGACCTTAGCTCCATGGCCCGTGATATGGTTTTCGTACTCAACAGACAAAATTTTTGGTTTTTCAGCTTCTATATCATGATTTGATAGTACGGGTCATGATATTAAAGTGTAAGGTTTGTGGTTTGGTCTCATGGACCCGTAAAAGTTAAATGGAAAGCTGATGGTTCAATAGTAAAACTCCTATCATGAGTCTTACTCTGGCATACTATGAGTCGTAGTGTTGGAGTCTAGGGTCATACTATGATTTCACTATTGGACAAATTTTAGTAAACACCATTACCTTTTACTATGAATTCCAAATGACACACAGTTTGTTGTGTTAGAAATTAGACTAAATTTATTTTCTTTGCATAGGTAATGGGTCACAAAATCACTATATGTCAAAATATATGGTCATCTAAAGTTTACCCAAGCATGAAGTAACTTCTAAACTAAGTTTTTTGAAAGGGGCTCTGAACTAAACTTTGTGATAGAAGTTGTTTATGACCTCAAATCACTTCTAGCACTCATATCACACTTATTTTAGGATATTATCACCAAGTAACAAGATTTAAGGTGTTACATTATCTCCCCCTTAGAACATTCTTCCTCGAATGAAGGCTGTAGCTAGAATAAGAGGAAATCAATTGCCGAAACTGAACAAATGGATGAACCGAACATAAAAATGCTATCCGATAACTTTTTTTTAGTAAAAAAAACTTTTGAATATGCTACTAACTCCACTTATAAACATGAAAAATTCAAAAAATGACCTCAGTATCAAGACTATTAAAATAGCACATAAATGCACAAAAAGGTACTCATGTACTACTACTACCTCAACTCAACATCAGTACACTACTCAACTCATGTATGAATACACTCAATAGACTCAACCAGTGCTATATGATACATGATCATGAAATAAAGTGTAAGAAAGCTGAATATAAAGGTTATTACCTTAAGAAGAAATGGAACTAGAAGGGTAGAAGTGCGAGTATCTACTCATCATGTTAACCTTTGCCTCTCATGTATCTACCTCAAATGCTTGGTTACTCTAGAGAACCTGAAGCTATCTATTTGTTTCTCAACTTATGAACCTTCCTATCAAGAATATAATCGGGGACCTCCTTATAGGTCAAACTATCACGAATGCTGATATCCTCGACTTGCACTATCAAAGATGGATTACTCATGCATTTACTCAATAAAGAGACATGAAACATGGGGTGATCCGCTATTAACTCTGATGGAAAATCTAATGGATAGGAAACCTTTCCTACCCTCCTCACAATCTGATAAGGCCCAATGTGCCTTAGACTCAGCTTCCCTTTTCTGCCAAATCTCATGACTCCTTTAATTAGAGACACCGTGAGAAGTACCCAATCACCAACATCAAACTCAAGCTTCTTCTCCTCACATCTGCATATGAATTTTTCCTACTCTGGGTTATCCTCAACATCTCTTGAATCATCTAAACTTTCTTCATAGAACCAAGAACAAAATATGGACCTACATAACTGCTTCACGAACCTCAAACCAGCCAAAAAGAGATCTACACCATCTCCCATACAATGACTCAAATAGAGCCATCTAAATACTTGAATAATAGCTATTTTTGTATACAAACTCAATCAAAGATAGGTGCTCAACCCACTTACCCTTAAAATTAATCGTACACGCCTTCAACATATCCTTCAAAGTCTGAAAAGTCCTCTCAACCTAGCTATCTATCTGCGGATGAAAAGTCATGCTCAATTAAACTTTCCCTCTAAAATGATCTCCAAAACTAAGATGTTAAGTACGGACCACGATACGATATAATAGATAGAGGTACACCATGCATGTGAACAATATAACTCAAGTAGATCCTACCATATTTCTTTGTTGAATAACTGGTGTGAATAGGTAGGAAGTGAGCATACTTAGTCATTCAGTCTACTATCACCCATATGGAATCATACCTCTAGGCTATAAATAAACCAGTGAAAAATCCATACTGATCACTTCTCACTTCTATGTTGGAATCTAAAATTGTTGGCCTTTGGTGCTTTACCTTCACTTTTTGACAATTAGAACACTTAGTCACAAACTTTTCTATGTACTTCTTCATAACCTCCACCCGAAACTATGAGACTCTAATATAATCCTATCTCTTAAACCATTAACTATTAGAACACACAAGAGATCTTGGTAACGAAGAACTCCATCTCCCTCTTTGGAGGACTGCGCCTTATGATTATGCACTACATCTTTCAGATTAACCAGAACTAGATCACTATCTTGCTTCTCCTTCACCTCAATAACAAGAGATGACTCTGAAGCACTCTAAACAAGCATACCAAAATCATCGACATCAATCAATTTAACACCAAGGTATGTAAAAATATGCATCTCTCTAGATAACTCCCTCTTATATCCATCAACATGTGGAAAACTCCCCAAAGACAACCTGCTAAGGACATCAACCACTAAATTGGCCTTGCTCGGATGATAAAAATTGTCATGTCATAATACTTTAACAACTCAAGCCACCTCCTTTGTTGAAGATTCAAATCTTTCTAATCAAACACATGTTGCAAACTCTTATGAACAATGAAGAAATCTACATGCACTCTATACAAGTATGTCTCCATAACTTTAAATAAAAAACCACGGCCGCAAGCTAAAGATCATGGGTAGGATAATTATTTTCACGATCCTTAAGATTTCTAGAAGCATAAGCCAGAACCTTACCATGTTGCATCAAAATACAACCTATACCAACTCTCTAACCATCAAAATACACCATAAAAACCTCAAAACCATCAAGCAAAGTCAACACTGAAACAGATGTCAACCTGGCCTTCAACTCTTGAAAGCTCGTCTCACAAGCATCATACATCTCAAACTTCATCTTCTTCTAAGCCAAATGGATCAAGGGAGAATCTATGAAAGAGAAGCCCTAAAATAATCACGATAATACCCAAATGACCTAGAAAATGACAAATATCTGACAGAGAGGTAGGTCTAGGCTAATTAAGGACAAAATCAATCTTTTGGGAATCTACCCGAATACCCTCTCTAGAAATAATATAACCAAGGAAGGGGACTCACTGAAGACAAAACTCATACTTAGAAAACTTGGCATAAAGATAACTCTCTTTAAAGGTCTAAAGAACAACTCGAAGATGGTATACATGTTCCTCCACACTTCTAGAATAAACCAGAATGTCATCCATAAAGACAATCACGAACAAATCCAAGTAGGGCTTGAAAACCCTGTTCATGAGATGCATAAAAGCTGTAGGAGAATTAGTCAAACTAAAATACATGGCCACAAACTCAAAATGGACACAAAGAGTATGGAAAGATATCTTTGGAATATCTGACACTATGAACTTAAGTTGATGATATCCAAAACGAAGGTTAATCTTTAAAAAATAGCTAGCACCTTGAAATTGATCAAACAAATCAGTAATCCTAGGAATGGGATAGTTATTCTTGATTGTGACTTTGTTTAGATAATGGTATTCAATGTACATACAAAGGGAACTATCTTTATGACACACGAACAAGGCAGAAGCACCCCATGGAGATACACTCAGACAGATCAACCCCTTGTCTAAAAGATTGGCTAACTGGTCGTTCAAATTTCTAAAATCTATTGATGCTATCCTATATTGTGGGATAGAAATAGGTTGAGTTCCTAGAACAAGATCTTTCCTAAAGTATATCTCTCTATCAAGAGGGGTTCCTAGTAAATCCTCAAGAAACACATAAAGACACTCTCGAACTACAAGAATAGAATGGATATAAGGAGTCGCGGACCCAAACTCCTGAACTCGAACCAAATTAAAATACCCCTTAGAAATCATATTTCTAGCCTTCATATAGGAAATGAGCCTCCCCTTAGGAACGTCTCTACTCCCCTCCCACTCAAGGATAAGTTTATTAGGAAACTAGAAGTGGACAACTCTAGTCCTACAATCAACAACATCATGACATGAATGGAGCTAGTCCATGCCTTAGAATAATATTAAAGTCTACTATATCTAACTCATGCAAATCAATAGGAACAGCCATCCCCATCACATAAATGGGAAACTACGGCTGATTCTCTCATCTAGAATAGGATCACAAAGAGGTACAGAAATAAAGAATGACTCAGTTAAAACATCAAGATCCACACCAAAATTTCTAGAAATATATAAGGATACAAAAGAAATAGTCGCTCTAGGTTCTAAAAATGCATAAACATCCACCTTATAAACTCTCAACATGCTTGTCACCATATCAGCTAAATATTTCTGATCCTGATGAGAACCTAAAAGAATACAAACGGTTTTGGTGCTGGCCTCCACCAGTAGAAGTAATAGCACCCTACCAAAGATGGCGTGCTGCTGGACCTGCATCAGAGGTAGTAGTCTGTGGCCTGGAACCACCCTGAAAAACTGTGGGATAATCTCTATGCTTAGCCCCGACAACTCATAAGAATAATAGTTATTTAAAGGTCAATCCCAAATACTATGACAATCTGTACACATCCAAAACTCGTTTGGACCAAGACTTACACTGTCCCAATGAGGTTTACCATACTTAGTACATACTAGAGCACCACTCTGTTGAACTGACCTGTTCTGCTGATTCTCGAAGGCCTGAATGTTAAAGGGGATGATCCTCTAAAAAGCTATTGTTGCTGTTTGAATCCATCAGACTTAGGCTGACTAGTTCTAGAATGACTAGTCTTAGCCCTTATACTTTGCCGAATCTCCCTATATTTAGCCTTATCCTTAAAAATCTTCTCAATATGCACCATCAATCTACTAATGTCAATATCAGTACTCAACATAACTACTCTCCTCGCCTGAATCAAATAAGGAGAAAGACCAGACACAAACATATCCATCCTAGTATGCATATCAGTAATCATTTTTCTAGTATACCTCGATAACTAAGTGAACTTCATGATATACTCAGTCATAGACATGGAGTTCTACTCCTAACTTAGAAACTCATGAACCCTCTCTTGATTTTTCTCTCTATGAAAGAATTGGCCTATAAAATCAGTCTCAAACTCCTCCCAAGATGGTGGAACAACTCCAACACCCTTATTCTTCCTGTAAAAATCACACCAATACCTGGCAACATCTTTTAGCTTATAAGATGCCAAGTCAACCTTGTCAACATCAAGCACTCCCATCATATCACAAATTTGACGAACCTCCTTAATAAAGTTCTGTATCATCCACATTCCTCGAACTATGAAACTATGAAGGAATCATCCTTAAGAAAACCTTCACCCTTACAACTCTATCATCAAAAGAAATTGGGTGAACTATGAGAACCCAACTAGCTTCTGAGTCTATACCATAACTATCTGTGCCATCATATGATTCATGTTACATAACTCTACGGTGATAATGTCTGTTGTTGGCTGAGGAGATGGTGGAGCCTAGTTCTGTTGGTTCCTGTTCCCGGCCTGGAGAGCTAATCATTATGGAGGCATCATTTAATATGCATAAGACATGAGTCATAAATAGGAAATATCTTAGAGTCAAACTCCAAAGAATAGATTTAACATCAGTAAAGGGAAACTTTTCCTAAACCTTATGTATCCTCCCACTCATAGATGTGCTGCAATCAAGTTACAATTGAGATTTTACGTAACACTGCTTTCAAACTTAACATAGGACTATATGAACCTAGTGCTATCATACAAAGATTATCACACACCACAACTCAAACTTTAGGAATAAACGGTATCTTTAGCCACTAAGTTTCTCTAGAAGTCTCATATGAACCACTTGTATCATGTATATCTCTACAAACATCACTCAACGAAAGCTATAACAATAATAGCAAAAGTGTAATAGGCTCCTCAAAATAATCAATAAATAGTCTCAATAAAGAATAGATAAACCCAAGTCTCAAAATCCATACATCTCAGTCTGAAATCTTCTATTAGCTAAATAATGGATTTCTAGCACAAGAGTTTACTAGCTAGTCTTTGATAAATGAAATAATAAATAGTAAAGCTAAATTCCAAGCTCTAGATCAACAAAATAAATAAATACATAGCTTGCCCTCGGATCAAGTGAGGACTCACCAATATACTATCTTTTAGGAATGCAAGTAATATCAACCTCGAACCTCTGGATAGTTGGCAGTATATGCATGGGGGGTTAACACATGCAACAAGAGTATAATCACCACACAAAACATGTATTGAGTATATGAGTAGGCATAAACAAGATATACAATATAATGATAAGTACTATAGAATACATATAGTAAATATCAACTTCATCTCTAATTCAACCAAGCAAATTAATAGTTTATAGTGAAAACAGTTAAAAAGCTTATATCTCAAGTAAACTCACCTAAAACAGCTTAAGTTTTCAGTTTTTAACAAAAGATAATGACTCAATTGAAAACTTTCTTTTATTTTCTTGATTTCAAAACATTTAAGTTTAGCTTCTCTTTCTGGGAGTTTTTATTACCAACATACCTCAAGGCATAAAGCAATGAGGTCCACATACTACCCTGTGAGTAGGGATTCCTAACCTTGCCAAAGGGAATGGATGCTTCCTCCTAATAGGCTAAAGGTACAACTCAGCGATACCAAAATAATAATAATACTTATGTTGGGCTATGCAGGTTGGGCTATAAAGGCCTCTGTCTGGCCTCTGCCCACCCTCGGTACTAGTACTCCTCCCATAAAATTATAATTACTGTCATTAACTTTCTATTTCAAGCTTCTTGACTAATGGACATTCTCTAATGATTCACTAGACCTACCTAGACTCTTCCAGCTACTCTTTCAGTTTATCCAAATAGGAAAATATAGTCAAATTACTCTTCATTTGCTTCTTATTTCACAACTCATCAATTAAGCAATAAAATTATTATCTTCCTCAATTAGACTCATTTAGCTAAAATAGTCCATTTAAACATGCTTCATGTTCATGTTTCAATCATGTAGCAAGTCAAGTAATTATGATACTTCAATGCTCGTTTCAAGTTTTATGAATAACCTTGAAAACAATCATCAATTCTAGGAAGTGAACACATATATTAAGATGATTAATGATCTCAGTAGTATATGAAATACAAACTTTTCAGCATGAACAACAATTATGGGGATTCACCCTATAATCTCAAAGTCACAACCATGAACCAAATTCTGGGTAGTTGGGCACAAGGTAGAAAGGAAACCCTTTTCATAATCCTACATACCTAATTGGAGATTTTCTATTGAGAATTTCGTGAAAAAAGTGTTGCATAATCATTACTTCAAGGAAACCCTAGGTTCTATTATTTAGAGAACACTCTTGAAGAATCTGGCCTTAATTTGTTTATGAATCAACGAGTAAAGAAATAGGATGATTATTTTATATTTACCTTAAACTGATGCCAAAGCAACATGGGAAATACCAATAATGAATAGAAATTTCCTAAAATATCCCTGCTAAATCCTAATTAAAACAGCAAAATGGGCAGGTTCAATGGTTTGATCGACAACCTATCACCCCGTTGACGATCCGTCAATCATACCGTCAACTTGAACCTTTATTGGCCCCTCACTAGAACTGTTTAATGGGTCATCCTATGAACTATCATTCATTTTCATAAACCGTAGAACAGTCATTGGAATCATCCCATATGTAGCCAATATTTGAGAAATTTAGGTCACTACCATTGAAGAGATGATGGATTGTCAGATGGGATCATGGTTCATCAAATCACTTGTCGAAATAAAATAACATCATGCTTGGAAAAAAGCAACACTGTATGTGTTCCGCGGTTGGTTTCACGGTCCATGGAACCCCTTCATGGACTGTGGAACGAGTCGTGAAACACTGTCAATTCCAAGTTTATGTGAAATTTAACTATCACACTTTGTTTAGATTATACAACCTCTAGTACAAGTTTCAAGGTGTTATATTTCGATAATTGAAAAAACAACCAAAGTCCAATGCATATAATTAAGCACAAGATTTATAATAATTGCAAGGACTTGAAAAATCTAAGATCAAGATCAAAGTCAAGATGCAACTTTAACTTGAAGAAAGTATCCATCTTCTTTGTTTACGTAGAATAAAGTGTCCATTCCAACTAACGAAATTATCAATATGTAAGAAGCAAGAGTAGAATGCAGTGAAGGACCAAGAGTTTAGAAGAAAAAAAAAACCTTAATATAAGCATAGGTTTCTACATTCTATCGTGATTGATACAAGAAGTTCTTTGGCATCGATGCAAAACACATCCACTCTCGAATAATATTTATACACAAATTAATTAAACCAACTACAACATAACAAGATTTGCAAGAATTTGAAGAAAGTGTAAATTCTATTAAGCGGAACTACAAAATGGGAAACTAAACTGATTAGCATAACATATTTAGAAAGGCAAATTTGATAAATTTGGCACTACAATTACCATAATATTAATTCAGGACAAAGTTGTTTTAGAGTTACAAATGATAAACTTTTAAGCAACTTAAAGGAACTCATTAGATCTTTTAAGAGGAAAAACTCAGTCTTTTTCAGTACTCACAAGGAACACACTCATATTTTTTTGTAAAAGAACATAAATCATACCCATTTACATGTGATACTCATTGAACACCAACAATCATACAAATTCACAGAGGAAAGGAGAAACCACACATGACAGATCACAAACAAAACTCAAAAGTTACACAAAATGTAAGACACTTCATCCAATCATCCAATCCAAAAATATAAAAATCATAGTATAATACACCTAACCCTTTTACCATTTTAGAGCAAGAACTTTATTCAGTAGCTGATGTCACCTAGGGTTTCGCATTTTCAGAGGGTGCTGTAACCGATTGCCTGGAGCAATTTTAGGGAGAGGAAATAGGGTTTCTGGGAGGAAAGAGGAAAATAGTTTGGGAGAAATGAGAGTTAGCATGTAGGTCTGAGGGATTTCCAAATTATCTTAAAATCTATAATATATACCACAAATCTAAAAGAAAATAAAACAAAATTAAAAATTTCATACATTAGATATATAAATTACTCAAAATACTTGTTAATTAAGAGTTCGTTTGGTTGGTTTATTTTAGATACTTTTAAATTAAAATAATTTTGAATCATTTTTATAGTATTTGAATAAGGTGAAAAATTATTAAGTACTTGTTTCTAAATCAAAATAAGAAAATAAGTTAAAAAAAGTCATAATCTAAAGTTCCTAACTTGTAGTTTTTGGTTTATAAGTCATAAAATATAGCCTATGTTGGCTCTAAAACTTTTCAATGTATGATTCGGTTATCATTCTATGAGCTAATATAGTTTTTCCATCCCAATTTAATAATCACTTTAGCTTATAAATCAAATAATTATTATATTTGAAATTCAAAACTACAGTTGGCAGTTGACATCAACTACACCGTTGAATTTGAAAAGTAATTCTTTTTAATAATGTTCAATCTTGAAAATCATATAAGTGGAATGACATAATAAATCATATTTTATATTTATTAGTTCTTAATGAATGTGAAAAGAGTTAAATCCACATAAAAAAAAATATAAGATCACTATAATTACTTACTTACTACTAGTAATGGACAAAACATGCATAATCATCTGTAAAACTATTTCTTATAACATTTTGACTTACTAATACAATTATCATAAAATAAAAAGAAGTAGTAGAGACCAAAGAGATGCTACAATAGAAAAATGTAGTGCAACACTGTTATGACCTGAAATTTGATTATGATGGCTCCTATCTTTCCATCGTGATAGGTCAGTTAAAACTAACAATGAATAATAATAACAACAAAAAAAAAAAAAAAAGAAAAACAACAACATACCTAGTAAATTCCCATCAGGGTTTGGGGAGGGTAAAGTGTATGCATTCCATACCACTACCTCAGAGGTGAGGTAGAGAGGTTGTCTCCAAAAGACCCTCGGCTCACGACAAAAGGCACAGTCTAGTACAAAAATAAACAATATAGAGTATTAAAGATGACATAAAATAACAATCTAAACAACAATCCTCAATTCAGTGCCAAAGGTAGGACACTACAAGAAATGCACTACCCTACTACTAGAACGAGAAACAAAACAAAGAACACACCCTACCAATAAGAACTCACTCCTGCTTCATAACCTACCACCCTAATTTGCGTCTTCCACAAACTTCTATCCTGAGTCATGTCCTCGGTAAGCTGTAACAACTCTATGTCATGTCTAATCACCTCCTTACAATACTTTTTTGGTCTACCTCAACCTTACTTGAAATCACCAATCTACAACCTCTCACACTTGTGCGGAGTATCCGATCCCCTCCTCATCACATGCTCGAACTATCTCAAACTTACTTCTCGCATCTTATCTTCAACCAAACACCTCCACCTTGTCATGAATCACCTCATTTCAAATTCTATCAACTCCATACATTTATTGCCATCATTATCTCTGCCACTTTCATCTTTTAGATGTGAGACTTCTTCACAGGTCAACACTCTACCTGGTACAACATAGCAGGTCTAACCGCCACCCTATAAAACTTACCTTTAAGTTTAGGGGGAACCCTCTTATTATATAAGACCCCCAAAATAAGCCTCTACTTCATCCACCCTGCACTAATACCATTAGTGACATCCTCATCAATATCCCTATTTTCCTAGATCATAGATCCAAGATACTTGAACCTATGTTTCTTCTAAATGACATGGGTATCAATATTCACTACCACCTCATACTCAGGAAGCACCTCGCTAAACTTACACTCAAAATACTCCTTCTTGGTACTTCTCAACCGAGACCCTTTATACTCTAGGGTCTTTCTCCAAACACTTAGTATTGACACCTCTATGAGTCTCATCGATCAGAACCATATCATCCACAAATAACATACATCAATGTACCTCACCTTAGATTCTCTATGTAAAAATATCCATCACCAAGGAAAATAAGAATGGGTTAAGAATCGAACCCTGGTGAAACCCCATTAAAATAAGAAAGGCCTCAGAATCTTCTCCCGCTTTCCTTACATGAGTCTTGCATCCATCATACATATCTATCACTCTAATGTAAGCCACATGAACACCTCTAGCTTCCAAGAACCTCCACAAAACCTCCCTAGGAACTTTGTAGTGAGCCTTATATAGATCGATGAACACCATATGCAAGCCCTTCTTACCCTATATATATATAGCTCCACAAGTCTCCTCAGAATATGGATAGCATATGTAGTCAAACGACCTGGCATAAAGACAAACTAATTCTCAGAAATAAGCACGATCCTCCTAAACCTCAACTCCACCACCCTTTACCAAACTTCATAGTGTGGCTTAACAACTTGATACCCCTATAATTATTACAATTCGAAATATCACCCCTATTCTTATACAATTAAACCATCGTACTCCAACCCAAGCTTTAGGCATCTTTGTCGTCCTAAAAATAACATTGAACAACTTAGTGAGCCATGCCATGCCTGTCTGATCTCTTCCAAAAATCTTCCAAGATCTCATCTTGTTCAGTTGCTCTACCCCTACGCATCTAACGAATAGCACCCTTCGCCTTGTTCATCTTAATGTAACTACAATAACCATAAGCCCTACTCCTACCTTTATGCTCCAAATCCCCCAAAATAATGTCCTTGTCCCCTACATCACTCATAAGTCTATGAAGATAAGACTGTTATCTCATTTGAATTTGTACACTCTCCACCAAAACCTTACCATCCCTATCCTTGATGCACCTCACTTGGTCAAAGTCACGAGCCTTTCGCTCCCTCTCCTTTTCTAGCCTATATAACCTTTTATCCCCGCCTTTATCCTCTAACTCAACATACAGTCTCTCAAAATCTGCTGAATTAACAGCCGTAACCACTAGCTTAGCCTCTCTCTTTGACAACTTATACTCTTTTCTACTCATCTTCTTCTCCTCCTCTGTCGTGCTATCTGCCAACTTTGGAAATACACTCTTATTTGACTCCATCTTTCCTTAAACTTCTCCATTGCACCACCTATTCCCTCGACACCTAATAGAACAACCTTTAGCAACACCTAAAACCTCACTCTACATCACCCTAATACATTTCTCTATCTTATCCCACAGATTGTCATCATCCCCTTACTCTCCCAAGATCCCATATCCACCAACTTCTCCCCCATCTTCAAAGCACTAGCTCTAGCAACCCTACCTAATCTTTGGCCGATTCTCTATAACCTTCCTCATCCTCTTCTTCCTAATATCGAAGTCCATCACTTGAAACTTATGTTGAGTCAAAAGATTCTAATTAGGCTAAGCTTTCAGTCTCTACACAAGCCTCTGTCCTTATTTGCAAGTAGAAAAAAGTCTATCTTAAATTTCACCATGGAACTATGGAAACTAACTAATTGATCCTCTTTCTTCGAAAAACTCAAATTCTTTACCACCAACCTAAAGTCTCTAGAGAATTCTAAAAGAGAAGCTCCTCCTTCGTTCCTTTACCCTTAAACAAGACCTCCATGAACATTGTCATACCCTTTCCACGAATAATCGATATGCCCGTTGAAATCACCACCTATAATGAGTTTTCCGGAGTCAAGCACCCTTCTCACTACCTCATCCAAAACATCCCAAAAGCTCTTCTTCTCTTCCTAATCCAAATCCACGTACAGCACGTAGGCACTAATAATGTTAAAAGTATCCTATCCAATGAACTTAATAAACATCAGCCTGTCGTTTACCCTCCTAACCTCTACAATCTACTCCCTAAACTCGTCATCAACTAGGGATCCTACCTCATTCCTATTCCTCACACTTCCTGAATAGCATTACTTAACCTGTCCACATCCCGTGCTCGACTTTTAGCCACGTGCGGCGGCTATGCGCATGTGTCCCAAAGTGACGTATATTTTTTGGTAATGGGTATACTCGAGAGTGCCTACCCATTTGGTCATCTGGACACAAGCTATATTGTCACAA